>CAUYLG010064551.1:0-87828 GCA_963573385.1 Cacajao melanocephalus
GGTTTAATCCCAGCACTTTGGGTGGCTGAGGCTGGAGGTTTGCTTCACTTGCGTTCAGGAGTTTGAGGTTGCAGTGAGCCATGTTCATGCCACTGCACTCCAACCTGGGTTGGTGTGAGACCTTGTCACAAAAAAAAAAAAAAAAAAAAAAAAAGAAAGAAAGAAAAGAAAAATGAAAAAAAAAAAAAAGCATATGGAAGAAACTAGTGGGAGTGAGGAAGCAGGATAAGGGGGAGGAAGCCAAATAAGGGAATGATTTCAGGTGAAGTCCCAGCCTTAGCTTTGCAGTGTGTGTATATCACACATCAGCACGTGTCCCACCTCTGGGCAAGGAAACTGGGTGTTTGTATCCAAAAACTGGTCATTGGCAATGGGCTTCCCTGGGTATATATACACATTCCCAGGGACTCTTCGGTCTCTCAATAGAGGATGCAGCTCACTAGTGCAAGGACAGTGCTCTGAAGAAGGTCACAGGTACAAAGTTTTAGCAGCAAAGCACACAGAAGCTCTGGAGTGTACAGAAGTGATCAAAGGAATCCCACAGGATCTGGGTGGGGCTCCAGGGGTGTCTCTGGAGAGGGGAAAATCACAGACCTCTGGGACAGAAGGAGATGAAGGAGGAGTGGAGGAACCAGTGAGGAGATGGGGCAGATGAGATGGCCTCTCAGCCTTATCAGGTTGAGGAGGAGAAACCAAAAGGTGTAGCACAGCCCCCTCCCTCCCTGTGCCTCCACCACACCACTACTAACAATACCTGTCATCACAGTGTCCCTTACAGTTCTCAGCAACATGTTGAGGCCTCACTGTATGGAAACAAGTGAGGAGCTGATTCAGCAAAGGGCACAGGCATCAGGGAAGCAAGAGGGGCTGCCGAGCCCCTGTGAGATGGATGAGGTTGGCCTGAGGTCGCTGGGCCCTAAGAGCTCCAGGTACCTGCCCATGCCAAGGCTGACCCTCCAGCAGCCGGAGGTCTGGCAGCTCGGTAGTCCCTCAGGTTCATTTAGCCCCTAATTGTCTCCTTCCTATCCACCTCTCACCCTTCCCATGGCTTCTCTATCAGGAGCAGCTACCACCTTCTTGTACCAGCTTTCATCTGTCCCCATCTTACCCAAGCCATCTGGCATTGAAGCTTTCTGCAGAGAGAGCTGAGTGGCAGTGAGAAGGAAGCCGGTGAATGCATCAGGCCAAGTCAGCAGCTCCATCCTCGGTGTCATGGCCGCTTGCTCCACTAATCATTTTGAGGGTAATGAGGTGGTTCAGGCCAGGGAAGACAAAATAACAAGAGTCATTTTTTTGAGCCCTTGCTCTGTGAGAAGTGCTCCAGAAGCGTTAGCTCACATGATCCCATCCAGCCGTCATAGGAACCAGCATACTAGGGCTCTTTTGGTTAAAAATAATAGAATCCCAAGCCAAAGTGGCTCCAAGGGGAAAAGATGTTTTGGTTCATGAAATGGCAAGTCCAGTGGAATGAGGTACAGCTGGATCCAGGAGTTTAAATTGTGTTCCGAGGCCGGGAGTGGTGGCTCATGCCTGTAATCCTAGCACTTTGGGAGGCCAAGGCAGGTGGATCACTTGAGGTCAGGAATTTGCGACCAGCCTAGCCCACATGGAGAAACACTGTTTCTACTAAAAATACAAAAATTAACCTGGTGTGGTGGCAGGTGCCTGTAATCCCAGCTGCTTGGGAGGCTGAGGCAGGAGAATCGCTTGAACCCAGGAGGCAGAGGTTGCAGTGAACTGAGATCACACCACTGCACTCCAGCTGGGGTGACAGAGTAAAACTCTGTCTCAAAAAAAAAAAAAAAAAAAAACCCACATCTACTAAGTGACAAGGTGGCAAATGGATAGCAGTTTAGTCTGATTTCAGAGGCTGAGCTCTTGACCACCCCTCCAGCGTGCTGCTTTGATGAGACAAGATGTGGTTCTATTCTTGGGGTCTCCAAAGTACTGTGGCATTGCCTGTGTCAATAAGTAATGATCCCTTTATTGGGAATGAGCCTTGGATCAGGAGTTGGGGGCATGGGTTCTACTTCTGGGCTGCCAGTTGTTAGATATGACTTTGGGCAAGGAATGTAACACTGAAGCTCAGTTTCCTCATCGGTGTACAGAACGGCATCACCTCTGTCTCACAGGGTAGCTAACTGGCTGTGAAGATGCCTCTGTATCTGATGTTCCTTTTGTTTGGCATGACATTCCCTCCAGGCTGAGGGAATGCCACTTCTGCCATTTCTTCATTCTCAGTGAGCCTCAGTCAATCTGCATCTGTAAATGAAAATAAATTTATATTTATTTTGTTTTATATTATTGTGTTTCTGTAAATAACACAAACTCCTAGTGGACCTCTTGACTTTTATGCCCCCTTTTCATGATTAGATCCTTCTCTTCTGATAAGAATATGTAGATTTTTTTCCTTTGGGGAAGTGCCACTCCTCCATCCCCAGTCCATGTGTTTCAGATGAAGCTAACTCCACCCTCAGCTCCGGATGAAGGCACATGACTGAGGCTCATGTTCTACGTCTGTAAAATAATCAACATAATCATGGCTAACATTTACTGAGTAGAATGTTTACCTTCAGCGAGACACTGTGCTGGGCTCTTTACCTATAGCGACTTCTGTGAAATCTGCACTGTTATCAGCCCCATATCACAGATGAGATGACTGAGGCCCAGCACACATTACATAACCATCCAGAGTTATGCCTCTAAACTTTCAGTTACTGCCTGGACCAAAGAGGGAATTTGAGTGCTAAACCTCTGCCACTCACCTCCTCCCCACTGGAAAACAGAGTGGGTTGCTCTATCATTGACTATATTTTACTTGGGTTTGATGTGTGTTCTTTTTAGTAAATATTTTAAAAATTCTAAAACATACAAGTCGTAAAGCACATCTGACATTTTTCCTGCCCAACTTCCATACCCCCTTTCTCTGGCTGCAGAACCTCTAGTTTCTCTGGGTGAACCACCTGTCCGCATTCTCAGTCTTTGGCATTCTGAATGGGCTGATCCTCCCTCCGTGGTCTATTCGGATCTAGGAGATGGAATTAGTCAGACTCAGGTCTAACTCAGTGGAGCACTCCTCCCTCCTTCTGGCTCTCAGTAATTGGTCCAGAAGTGAACATGTGATCTAAGCCCAGCCACCTCATCTAAAGGTATTAGGAAAGAGAAGCTCCTTTTGCACTGGAGAGTTCTGGGCTTGTGGAATATAAACTCTGGCTTGTTGGGGCCATCTTGTTGCCATGCTAGAGAGGCTTATCGAGAATGGAACCTCAAACTAAGGATCACAGGCTTGAGATATGAAGATGGACAGAATCCTGGTAAAATAGGTTGAGTTCCTGGATCCCGTCATATCAGAAGCTAGCTTTATGGTGGTAATTTCTGTTCTATGTGCCAATAAATTGTCTGTCTTGTTTAGGTAGCTTTGAGCTGGATTTTCTGTCAGTTTCAGTAAAGTTGGGGGAGGAGTACTCTCGGCAAAGGAAGGAGACCCAGGTCTTGTCTGGTGTCAAATTGTGTAGGGTCTTGTAGTTGCTGGTGAGGAGTGTGGGCTTCTGCCATGAGGTAGGGACTTATGTCCCACCTATGAATATATCCTTTCTTTCACACCCCTTCCCCTAATTGAGAATCACTGATTGAGATGAATGTGCCGGTTTTAGTAGACATTCTTCTGCTGAACTAAAAGGTAGTATGGTCAAGTGGTTAAGTGCCTAGGCTTTGGATGGCCAATGAATTTCCTTATGTTCTAGTCCCAGCTTCAACTGCATAAAGTATTATCATACATTCACTCAACTAATATTTGTTGAATGTCTATTATAGACTAGATGCAAATCTAGCCACTGGAGAATACTATTGTGAATGAAATTGACAAAATCTCCCCCCTTCCTTATGGGGACATAAACTAAACAAATAAATAAAGTGTATAGTTATGCCAGGATAATGATAGATCCTGAAGAGAAAATTAAAGCAATGTAGGGATGAGGGAGTGCTAGGAAGGCAATGGTGGAGGGTGGGTTGCCTTTTAAGTAGGGTAGACAGGTCCCCTTCTCTGTGAAGGGGACATTTGAACAAAGAGCTGAAGGAAGTGAGGCGTTTGCCTTGGACACATTGTTTAACTTCTGTTAATCTTCCCATGTTTCATTGAATCTAAGATGCTGTTGATAATTGTAAGATGTACAATTATATTGAGTCATTCAGAGAAAGAATATATGTAGCCAATTAAACTATGACACAATATTGTCTTAAAATGTGTAACATTTATTTTATACTTCTTGAAAGAGCTCCTTTACCTACCCAAATGCCCATCGATGATAGACTGGACAGGGAAAATGTGGCACATATACACCATGGAATACTATGCAGCCGTAAAAATACGATGAGTTCATGTCCTTTGTAGGGCATGGATGAACCTGGAAACCATCATTCTCCTGACACAAGAACAGAAAATCAAACACCGCATGTTCTCACTTACAGGCGGGTCTTGAACAATGAGAATACATGGACACAGGAAGGGGAGCATCACGCACTGGGGTCTGTTGGGGGGAATAGGGGAGGGACAGTGCGGGACAGGGAGGTTGGGGAGGGATAACATGGGGAGAAATGCCAGATATAGGTGTTGGGGATGGAGGCAGCAAACCACATTGCCATGTATGTACCTATGCAGCAATCCTGTGTATTCTTTACATGTACCCCAGAACCTAAAATGCAATTTTATATGTATATATATGTATGTATGTATATGTGAAAGGAAATCAGTGTATCTGGGAGATATATGCTCTACTATGTTTGTTGCAGTATTTTTTACAATAGCTAAGATTTGGAAGCAACCTAAGTGTCCATCAACAGATGAACAGATGAAGAAAATGTGATACATATACATAATGGAGTACTATTTGGACATAAACAGAATGAGATCCAGTCATTTGCAACAACATGGATGGAGCTGGAGGTTATTATGTTAAGTGAAATAAGCCAGGCACAGAAAGACAAACATTGTGTGTTCTCACTTGTTTGCTGGATGTAAAAATCAAAACAAAACTATCAAACTCATGGACACAGAGAGTGGAAGAAAGATGGTTACCAGAGACTGCGAAAAGCAGTGAGGGACTGAGCAGGAGGGTGGGATGGTTAACGGGTAAAAAAATATACAATAGAAAGAGTGAATAAGACCTACTATTTTATAGCACAATAGGGTGCTTATAGTCAATAATAACCGTACATTTTAAAATAAAGAGTGTCATTGGAAAAAAAAATAGAGACATTAATGTATACGCATCCCACTAATCTGAGTGTCTAAACAATAAACAAAAACCCAACAAATAAAAAACTAGTTTCACTGGGGAAAAAAAAGCTCTCCTTTAGATTTAGTTATAGATAGTTGTTATGTATTAGTCCCACACATACATAAAAAAGAATATAAGAAAAAACAAATTGGTTAAGATATCCTTAAACCCATTGTGCATTTATTTAGACCCAGCTCTTTTGAATAGTTTGTGACTCAGTATCATGGATGTCTATGCCTTTTCCCCCACACAACATTATCCTCTGTGCCCGTAGTGTCTTTATACTGTGTCAACTTAACTAAGTTGGAACTACATTTCCTAGAATTACTTTCCTTCTGGTGTTCTGGACTAGGCTTGGCTGCAAGAGAAATTGGGTGAGAGCTGGACTGCTGAAGTGAAGCAGTGGCCGTGTGTATGTTCAGAAGGTCGAGTGTAGGGTCGGGTTGGGTGTAGGGTCAGGTTGGGTGTAGGGTCAGGTCGGGTGTATGTAGGGTCAGGTGCCACTGTGGCTCACACACATCATGGCCCTGCTGGCTCACCTGGATGGTGTGAGACAGCAGCCAGACCCACAGCTCCTCCAGCTGTTTCTGGATCTCCTCCTGAGCCAAATATGTGTTTAGTTTTGTGGTGAAGGCTTCCAGCTTCTCCTGGAAGTCACCTGTGTTACTGAAGTTGGAAGCTTGTAGGTGATGAGGGACAGATAGGGGTTTCTGTGCCTCTTCATAGGTCCCAGATTGTCCTTGCTCTTTCCTGCATTAAGTCCACCTTTCTTTCGGGATGACCTGCCCTGCTGTCCCCAAGTCTAGCACCAGATCCAGAAGCAGAACTGTCTGTAAACTTAACCAGTTCCTGAAATTGCATGAGATAAAAATCCCTTTAATAATCCATTGTTCTGCATCCCTCCTAATGGTTCTGCTCTTCTGATTGAATCCAAACCAACACAAATTTTGGTGCCTGGAGGTGGGGTGCTGCCATAACAAAGCCTAAAATATGTGGCAGTGGTTTTGAGACTGAATGATGCACAAAAGATAGGTCTTGAAGGGTCTGTAAGTAGGAGCCTGATGGCTTTGGAGGAGGTTGTTGGTGAGGGCTTAGAGAAGAATGAGGAAATGTTATTAAAAGCTGGAGGAAAGGGGACCCTGGTTCGTTCTGCAATGGTGAAACTTTAACACCAGTACTGCCTATGGTGATGCGGAAAGCAGAAAATAAACCTAATGACTTAGCGGATTTAGCTAAGGAGAGTTCCAGGAAGAATGTTGAGAATGTCAACTGTCGCTTATAACTATATATGGTAAGATCAAAGATACAGATACATGATTTTAAAAAGAATAGTTTAATTTTTAAGAACAATTTGGAGGAAATACCAAGAAACCTGGGCTTGCTGGGTTTACAGATGGCAAAGATCTCACAAATTAAAAATAGCCTCAGGCCGAAGATCAAACCCAGGGTGGGCTTATAAGATCTTTTGTTGAGACCTTAGAAAGACTGGAGCACCTTCTGAAGAGTCAGATGGCCCTTTGGCATCTTAAGAGTATGTCTTGTAAATCTTCTCTTTTGAACAACAGTGCCTCTAAAAATCTTAAAGGTATTGCTACTTGCAGATCCCATAAAGAGCAAGAAAGGAAAGATTTATCATGGAGATATTTGTAGTTGTTATTTTGTTCAATGGAGTGAGCCCCAATACGATTAATAGGAGACATACAACACTTGAAAGATAATTATACTGATGGAAACACCATCAGTTTAGATTAAATGGGTCAGAGACAGTATAAAGCAAAAAGAAGTGTTTGAATCCCCAGACTACTATAGGCAGGAAGGAGGCTAAATAAACTACTCAGTTGCAAACACTAGATATTTCTTGTGGAAAAAGGAGGATGGGCTTACAAAGCAGAGCCAAGAGCCATGAAGAATCATTCCCAGGCAGTTGGATGGAGCCCTAATCAAGACACTGGCAACATATGCCCAGTTGGGCTTCAGAACTGCTATGAACCATTGTGTGCTTCCCACTTCTCTCCTTTTAAACTGTCTAACAGTGTGCCTGCCTCACCATTGTAGGTTGGGTATGTTGGTGGGGGGAATACATTGCCTCTTTTTAATTTAATTTAATTTTTCCAAAGTTTAAGTGGCTGGGGGATACATCACTTCTTGAATTCACAGTTTTCTGCATTAAGAGAAGCGCACTCAAGGAGCTGTACCTGCGGAATTTCAGCTGAGAAGCCTGACCTACACTTGAACTTGATTTAGGCAAATGGATCCTGGAACAGCCTGATGCTGTTCTAAATGATATTTATAGGAGTCCTTGTGGGGTGGAGGTGAGTGTTTGTTGCATGTGGGTTGAATATGTAGGATTTATGCCATGAGTGCAAACTATAGTGGTTTTAAACATGTCCACACATTCTTTCACACTCCTGTGATCAAGAGACAAAGTCTGTATTTCCTGTCCTTCCATCTAGTTGGGTCCTTCTGACCATCTTGATGAATAGAATGCAGTAGAGGTGACACTGTGTGATTTCCAAGATTAGGCTAGGACAGAAAGCCAAGGCAGCGTCTGCCAGCTTCCCTGGGGACACTCACTCTGGGAGACTTCAGCCACCATGTAAAAAGTATGCTACCCTGGCTGGGCGTGATGGCTCATGCCTGTAATACCAGCACTTTGGGAGGCCAGGCTGAAACAGATGGATCACTTGAAGCCAGTAGTTCAAGACCAGCCCGGCCAGCATGGTGAAACCCTGGCTCTAGTAAAAATATAATAATTAGCTGGCTGTGGTGGTACATGCCTGTAATCCCAGCTACTCAGGAGGCTGAGGCAGGAGAATTGCTTGAACCCTGGAGGCGGAGCTTGCAGTGATCCGAGATCATGCCACTGCACTCCAGCCTGAGTGACAGTGAGACTATCTCAAAAAAAGTATGCTACAATTCAGGGACCATGTAGAGAGACCAGATAAAGAAGAGACGTTCAAAGAGGCCCAGCTATTCTAGCACTCAGTTGACTGAGTCATCACAGCCCAGGGGCTAGATGTATGAATGACGAGGCCTTTGAGATGACCCAGGTCTCAGTTACAATAATTGCCACTGCAAACGAGACCCAAGCACAAGCTTCCTATCTGAGCCTAGTTAACCCACAGAGTCAGGAGAGAAATAAATGATTGCTATTGTTTTAACTCACTGTTTGGGGGAGGTTTGTTATACAGCAATATATACCAGGTCATGTTACCAAGAGCATTGGTGAGGCAGCATTTCTTGAGAGAGGGTCCCTACTACTGACTCCAGGGCTTGCATCTAGCCTCTGACACCGTCTACAAGCTTCAGTGCCAGTGCTTCCTTCATCTTTCCAGAAAGTGTCAAAGGAAGGTTCTCTGAACAACAGGTGGGACTCATGGTCCTTGCCCATGTGGTCCTGACATGATTCGCTGCAGTGTTGAAATAGTGCTGTTGTCTGCTCAGGCCATAAGGAAAACCAATCAAGTTTGCTTCTCTGCAGGTGATATCCATTACATCCCAACCACCATCTGATTTACATGACGATGGGATGCCACTGAGTCCAAGACCCACCCCAATATAATAAATTAACAGATTGCAACTTGGGATGATGATCTCAGCCATAAAGTGAGAATAGCAGTGTCTATCTGTGGTGTGGAGTGAGTCCCCAACACAGCCCAGGCCCAAGATAGACTATCAGTAAGCAGGGGCTGCCAGCACACAGGTATATTATCACATCGACTCTGCAGAAGGAGGAGGATGCAAGGTAGTGAGTCAGATGCCAAGCGTAGAGACCCCAGGAAAAGGAAGCAAGAGCCAGAGCCGAGAGAGGAGGCCTGAGGAAATGGCTCAACTAATGCAGTGCCAGGACCTCATGAAGAGCAACGCGTCAGAAATGCCTTGGTTACTCGAGTGAAAAAATCAAATTAAACTTTGCATTCGGGAATGGGGCTGCTCCAGCCAGGAAACAATGTCAGCTTCACTGGGAAAGTCTGCTGCACTCTCTCAGCCCCAGCAAAGCCAGGAGCTGCCAGGGAGGCCCGCTGTGTTCTCTTAGGGCTGCGGTCTCTCCAGGACGTGATGTTTAAACATCTCATGTGGTTCTATGTGATAACAGCTGTCCCTTTCTCTGTCTCTGGGTGGAGCCCCTTTTTTCTCCTAGAGAAGAAGCCTTGTTCCTTCCAGGCTTCTTCATTCCTCCGAGAAAGTCAAGAGAGTTGCATGAAAGCAACAAAGAAGGACTGTGATTAAAATTTTACAAAGGTGAGGTGCAGTGGCTCATGCCTGTTAATGCAGCCACTTTGGGAGGCCAAGGCAGGAGGATCACTTGAGCCCAGGAATTGGAGGCTGTAGTGAGCTATGATCGAGGCACTGCATTCCAGCTGGGTGACAGAGAAAGACCTTGTCTAAAAAAAAAAATTGTAGCTGCAGTATGTTTTGGTCAAATGAAATCTCATTATAAACTCTAAGAAGGAAAGCAGATCTTTAAAAAGAACTCTGGCACAATAATTTTGGACAGCATTTTTGCAACACTTAATAAAGCTAAGGAAATATGGGCACTTCGTATGACCTAGCAATTCCACTCATTGGTATATCCCTAGAGAATTGCATCTCAAACTTCAATGGGCAGATGAAGAAACTGGAGATCTTATTAAAATGTGGATTCTCGTTCAGGAGGTCTGGGTTGGGGCCAGAGAGTCCGCATTTCTAACCAGCTCCCAGGTGAGGCTGATGCTGCTGGTTCTCTGATCACACTTTGAGTAGTGAGGCCCTAGAGAACTGTTTTCTAAACTTTTTCTTTTGGCTGTGACTTTCAGTGAGAAGTATATTCTACATTGCAATCCAGTACATACTTATCTATAATTGAAACAAAAATTTTATGAAGCAATATAACCCTTAGTATATGATGTGCTCTAATATTAATCTTCTCTTTTGAAAATAAAACCCCAACAAAAAACAACAAAGCAGTGCTGACCATAAAGCCACCAGAATGATGTTATTATTCGCTAGTGGGTCTCAAGCCACACTTTGAGAAACAGGACCCTAGAGAAATTCTCATAAAGTATAGCCAGGAGACATGAAGTTTCACTGATGCATTGTTTGTAATAACAAAAGAATTGGAAACAAAACAAAACAAAAACCAATAACCCAAAATGTCTATCCATAGGAGTGTATATCAATACATCTGTGATCTGTGCGCACAGCAGAATAGTGAAATTGAATGAATTCGAACCACATAAATCAGCGTTTATCTTGAAAACGATGTAAAGCAAAAATTCAAGGGATCCTTTGGCAAAGCATATGGGTTATAGGACACCATTTCTATACAGTTTAGAAAGAGGTAAGAGAATTCTATTTGTTACTTAGGAAGCCATACATTTGTAGTAAAGGAATAAAAGCTCATGAGGGAATTATTAACACCAAATTCAGGAGAGTGTTTGCCTCTTGTGGGGAGAGTGGAATGGGATTGGGGTGCCTTGGGGCTTCATTAATATATGTAAAGCTACATTTCCCAAGATGGGTGATGAGTTCATGGTGCTCATTATATTAGCCCCTATCCTTTTTTTGCAGGCATGAGGCATTTCATAATAATTACAATTTAAAAAAGAAAGCGAAAGAACAGGAATTGTTGGGTTTAAGTCTGTAGGGGGCTGTATTCGTTTTCTAGAGATAGCATACGTTACTAAAAACTTGACGGCTTAAAACGCCAGAAATTTATTATTTCACAGTTCTGATGTCCAAAAGTGTGAAATCAAGGTGTGTTAGTAGGGTTGGAGGCTCTGAAGGCTCCAAGGGAGAATCAGTTCCAAGCTTCTCTTGTAGCTTCTGGTGACTCCTGGCAACGCTCCACATTCCTTGGAGAGGGGATTCATAACTCCAGTCTCTGCTTCCATGTTGACATGGCCTTTCCCCTATGTCTCCCATCTCCCTCTCCTTTCTCTCTCTTTTTTTTTTGAGATGGAGTCTTGCTCTGGCACCCACACTGGAGTGCAGTGGCACTGTTTCAGCTCACTGCAACCTCTGCCTCCCAGCTTCAAGCGATTCTCCTGTTTCAGCCTTCTGAGTAGTTGGGACTACAGGCATATACCACCATCCCCGGCTAATTTTTTGTATTTTTAGTAGCGATGGGGTTTCACCATGTTAGCCGGGATGGTCTCGATCTCCTGACCTCATGATCGGCCGCCTCAGCCTCTCAAATTGCTGGGATTACAGGCATGAGCCTCTGTGCCCAGCCTCTCCTTTCTTTTATAAGGACAACAGGCACTGGATTTAGGCTCCACCCTAAATCCAGTATGATCTCATCTGGAGATCCATAACTATTATATCTGCAAAGACTCCACTTCCAAATACATTCACATTCACAGGTACTATGGGTTAGGTGGTGGACATATCTTTTCAGGGGACAAAATTCCACCTACTATAGGAGTATAAAACTCTGTCCATTTAACTCTTTTCTCTCAATATTATTATGATTTTTTGCTTATGCTGGATTTCTCAACCTTGACATTATTGACATTATGGGTTAAATAATTCTTGGTTATGGGGGGCTTTCCTGTGCCCCGAAGGATGGTTAGTAGCATCCTTGACCTCTACCCATTAGATGCCAGTTGTACCCCCATGCCCACCAGTTGTAGCAACCAAAAATGTCTCCAGACATTGCCATATGTCTCCTGGGGGTAGGGCCAAGATAAAATACAGGATCTTCCATTAAATATGAATTTCAGATAGATAATGAAATTTTTTTAGTATATTGTAAATATTGCGTGGGACATACTTATATTAATAATTATTTATTGTTTGTACTGGGTAGCCTGTTGTGTTGAATCCAGCAACCCTAGCTAGGGGGCAGAGTTACCCCTGGTTTAGAACCACTGGTTTAAGAACCATCATTACAAATTCATATTCCTGAATTGCTTGCTCTGTGCTCACAACTATGCCAAGTTCTGTCCATGACTTACTGCATTTACCTTTTGCAAAAACTCTGAGAAATAGGTGATACAATTATCTCCAGCAAATAAGTAGAAGGGTTAGCTTTTGAACCCAAATCAGTGTTTTCGAGTTGGGTAGGGATAGCAGGGTGACTGCTTGGCAAGCTGTGAATGTATATTACGTGCTTGGGGGAAACTGGTGCCAATGTCTACACCATCATGTGAGAGGTACTAGATGAAAGAGAATGAGAACCACAAAAGGGGAGGGCTAGAAGAGAAGGTAGGAGGGTCTAGGAGGAGCTGCTTGTTGAAGATGGGATATTATGGGTGATCCTGGGTTGTGAGATCTTTTACCAAGAGAGAAGCAGCTGAGCTGTGAGCTGTGGTGAGAGGGTCACAGCGTTTGGCAGACCTGGATTGGAATGTTGGTTCCACCGCTCGGCATGACCTTGGGTAGATATTGTAGAGACAACAGTATCTGACACTTGCGCACTTGGTGTGTGCCAGGTCCTGCTCTACGTGCCAGCCCTACATAATCTCATTTAATCCTCAGAGTATGCCCTTAGGGTGGGTCATTTTACAAATAAGGATGCCAAGGTTTAACAGAGGTTAAGAAATGTGCCCCATATTGCAAGACCATTCTCCAGGTCGTGTTAGACCAACCCATTTCTCACTGGGAGATATACCGTGGAATACTATGTAGCCATGAAAAAGAATGAGATCATGCCTTTTGTGGGAACATGGATGGAGCTAAAGGGTATTGTCTTTAGCAAACAAATGCAGGAAAAGAAAACCAAAGACTGCATGTTCTAACTTATAAGTGGGAGCTAAATGATAAGAACTTACGAACATAAAGAAGGAAACAGCAGACACTAGGGTCTACTTGAGGGGGAGAGTGGGAGGAAGAAGAGAAGCAGAAAAGATGACGATTGGGGACTGCACTTAATACCTGAGTGATGAAATAATAGGTACAACAAACCCCCGTGACATGTGTTTACCTATGTAACAAACCTTCACATGCACCCCCACCTAAAATAAAAGTAAAAAAAAATAATAATTGTAGAATGCACTGGGAATGCAACATCTTGAGCTAGGGCAGGACTGGCCTCAGCAGTTTAGTCTCTCTTCCAGATTCTTCCAGACATAGTACATCCTTCAGTGCTTTAGCCCAGTGCGTTCTTTCTCCCCCGGGGTATAAAGCCCAGGGCAGGCTGCTTCCTGAGGTCCTTCATCTGTGGTGCAAATGGGGCATACACAGACAAGATTCCATCTGCCCCGGGCAGTGTTCCTGAAGATCCCATGAATCCTCAGTTTCTGTTGTCTCTTGCTGCCCATCTGTAAGTAATTAACCTGCTTCATGCAAACTGTAGATATGAATGTTGTGTCTCTCCGGACTTGGGCAACTGGTAATTAGCACACAGTGAACCTGCTTCACACATATCATGAGCTAGTGAGGGGTAGAACTAGAGCTCCCACAGAGACTGCTGGACTCCAGAGTCCATTTTTTGAAATCACTGTTCTCTTTGTCTTCCCTCGACACTTGTTTAGTTTCCTTCTCTCTCCAATAGTAGAAACAATCCTTCCCTCTTATAGTTGTTCTTTTATTTATTTATTTTGAGATGGAGTCTTGCCCTGTCACCCAGTCATGAGTGCAGTGGCACGATCTCGGCTCACTGCAACCTCTGTCTCCTGGGTTCAAGTGATTCTCCTGCCTCAGTCCCCCGAGTAGCTGGGGGACTACAGGTGCATGCCACCACACCTGGCTCATTTTTGAATTTTTAGTGGAAATGCATTTTTACCATGTTGGCCAGGCTGGTCTTGAATTCCTGACCTCAGGTGATCCACCAGCCTCAGCCTCCTAAAGTGCAGGGATTACAGATGTGAGCCACTGCACCTGACCCCCTTCTTATAGTCGTTCTCAGGACTAAATGAGTGAGTCTAAATCACAGTGCCTCGCACAGAGTTACTGGCACTTCTTACTATTAAGGGAGGGGGAGAGAGGCCTAAAGCTGTGGTCCCTCCTGCCCTCCTCACAGGCTATGTGTGTTTATTAGGGACAGTATCTCATGCATCCTTTTCACTTCATTTTTAAACTAAAGTACCATGAGCACTTATTGTATTCTAGGCATGGTTCTAGACCCTAAGCATGCAGTAATAACTAAGACACAATTGGTATCATTAGAGTCTAGCGTTTTCCCACCAAGCCTGGAGCCCATAGTAGGCTCACAAGAAATGCCTGCTGAATGAATGAATAAAAGAACCTAGGGAACAAATGAGTCCTGCCTTCCCAACAGAAGTGTGGATTCAGCTGTGAGAATTGCCAGGGGCTGGTCCTGGGATAATGGATTAGCACTGTCTTCCATTAAGGGTGATTTCATCCATCTGAAGGATGGAGATAATAATATATTCCTTGCAAGGCTGTTGGGTGGCTTAATTAACTAATATATATAAAGTGCCTTCAAAGCCACAGATGAAAAGCAAGGTAAAAACGCCTTGCGCTATTGGTATTAATAATTTACTATACCCCTGTTCTGGGTCTTTTAGATGTGTTTCTTGTACTTCTTGAAAAAGTAGCACCTAGTTTTGAGATAATTAAACCCTAGATAAAGATCATCCACTTTTCCAGTAGAGCAAAAACAAGCCCCTTTCCCTCTTTGCTGGGCTGCTGCATTTTCCTTGTATTCAGGTGAGCTACCCTGTTGAGAGACGTTCTATCTTTGTATCTATCATTTAAGGCAGGCATTTTAACTTAAAATCTTCCTGGGCCTCATCTGGGCCTATGAAATTGTTAGAAGGGCCACAAGAGCATCAGCATAATTAGATGTGGATTTGCATGTAACTTGAATATTATTTGCATGCCCTGTCTTGATCTGTGGGGTTATATATTACTTGATTTCCAAAAGCTTTGTCATTTCTGTTTACATCATCATGGAAGTGACAAAGACCTCAGATCATACAAGGTACTCATCCCCCCAGAACCATTTTAGGGATGGGGAAAAGACATTTGTTAGCACTCACTACGTGATTGCAGATGTCATTTTATTTAATCCACTGGTTCTCAAGTTTGCTGTATTCTGGAATCACCCAGGGAGCTAAAAAATACTGATGCTTGTGCCCCATGCTCAGAGATTCTGGTGTGACTGTTCTGGGGTGTGGGCAGCCTTAGCATCAGGAGCTTTGCAACTTCCCCAGTTGATTCTAAAGTGCAGCAAAGACTGAACCACTTATTTAATCTTTGTAATGAACCCATGAAGGGTGCTCTCCAACCCATGTTCAACCCATGAGATCTGGAGAGTTAGGAGAAAGTCATTCATTATTATTAATGTTACTAGCTGATCATTCTGGCACTCACGTGCCAAATTCTATGCTAAGCACATTCCGTGTGTGTTTAACTCTTACAATGACTCTTTCAGTCAGGGATTAATAGGTCGCTTTAATAGATGACCAAATGGAGGCATGAAAAGCACATAATCTGCCCAAGTTCTCCCAACTGGCATGAGACCACCTACAGGGGAGAAAAGACTGCCTGGAGGAGGATTGGACTGTGTTAGGATTTGAATTTTGGTTCATACCTTATGCAAGATCCAGCTTGCATATTCCTTGAGGATCCTAGGTTTTGTTTCTCCAAGCTTAGCATAGAGCCGGGTTCCTGGCAAGCACCTAGAAGATACAAAGGGGTGGCATGGAGTAATTAGGGACAAGGAGTGGACGTTCCAGGCAATAAGGAATAAGACTCTTTAGCTTGATGGGCCTGTTCTCCCCCACCATCTGATATTTATTGAGCTCTGTTCCAGAGACACAGGACAGACAAGGGCTATTATGTAGCATCCATCATTTGGCAGTCAATACGGGAGTTTTGAATTAACCTGCAGAAGTCAGGCTGTGCTGTTTTTTCTCTGTAAAATGAACTGAAGGTTATGTGAGGGAATAGTCAGCTTCTGCACACTGAAGAGAAGGATGGAGACTGTTTTTTTTTTTTTTTTTTTTAATTAATTTGGAGGGCGTTTTTCCCTCTTCTCATGTGGGAGGTGGCAAGAGAAAGGGAATTTTATCATGTTCAGCCAGCCAAATGTGCTCCCAAATGGAGTGGTTTGGTGCCATGCCATTCAAATATAAATTTGTTCATTCAGCTGGGTGCGGTGGCTCATGCCTGTAATTCCAGTACTTTGGGACACTGAGGCAGGCAGATCACTTGAGGTCAGGAATTCGGGACCAGCCTGGCTAACATGGTGAAATCCCATCTCTACTAAAAATTCAAAAATTAGCTGGGTGTGGTGGTGGGCGCCTGTAATTCCAGCTACACTGGAGACTGAGGCAGGAGAATCAATTGAACCCGGGAGGCGGAGGTTGCAGTGAGTCGAGATCACACCACTGCACTCCAGCCTGGGCAACAGAGTGAGATTCCATCTCAAAAATAAATAAATTCATTCATTTAATATTTTTTGAGCTCCTGCCAGGTGCCTGGTACTATGGTAGATGATGGGGACACTTTGAAAAATGAGGCAAATCCCCTTTATCCATGGCGACATGAACGGTGAGAAGCAGATCTGGTGGAATTATGTTCTAGGCAGAGGGAAGAGCAAGCGTAGACCCTGAGATGGGAATGAGCTTGGGGGTGTGGGGAAACTTTTAAGAAACAGCAGGACATATGGTGACTCACAGAGGATGAAGGGGGAGAGGGTCAGAGAGACGGGTAGGAGGCAGATCTCACCATGTCCTGTCGCCATTAGGCATTAGAAATTTGAATGTTACTCTGAAGGACATAGGGAGCCATTGAACGTTTTTTTTTTTTTTGAAACGGAGTCTTACTTTGTCACTCAGGCTGGAGTGCAGTGGCGCAATCTCAGCTTGCTGCAACCTCCACGTCCTGGGTTCAAGAGATTCTCCTGCCTCAGCCTCCCGAGTAGCTGGGATTACAGGTGCCCGCCACCACGCCTGGCTAATTTTTGTTTTTTTAGTAGAGGTGGGGTTTCACCATGTTAGCCAGGATGGTCTCAGTCTCCTGACCTCGTGATCTGCCTGCCTTGGCTTCCCAAAGTGCTAGGATTACAGGTGTGAGCCATAGCGCCCAGCCTGGATGGTTTTAAGCAGGGAAGCGACATAATCCAACTTTGAAGGACCCACTCTGGCTGGTGTTGGAAGAATAGATGGGGACAGGAGTGGAAGCCTGGAGCTGAGTTAGGAAGTGTTGAAGCAATCCAGGTGAGAGATGTGGCCGTTTGAACCAAGGGGCAGCAGTGGAGATGGTTAGATGTGGATGCATTCGGCGTGGAGAGCTTGCAAGAGTTGCTGATTCATTTACTGTGTTGATTGAGAACAAGAGAGGAATCAAGGTTGATGCCTGCCTTTTTGGCCAGAATAGACTGAAGTATTATCTCCTATAATGGAAAAGACTGAAGGAGATGCAGTTCTTAGTCAACCAGATCTGAAAAACATCACCTATTGTATTTTCTTTTTAGTAAATTCACAGTAGCATATTACAGTTCTCAGATGCCCTGCATTAAAGACATCTGCTTAACATTGGCTAACCCAGTGCTTCCCAAAGTTATTTGATCAAGCAATTGTCAGCCTTTGCCCCGCAGAACATGTGGTCAGATTCTGCAGACTTTCCTTCAATAATGTCAGTATTAGCATGTTCGAATCTTCTCTCTCTCTCTCTCTCTCTCTCTCTCTCTCTCTGTGTGTGTGTGTGTGTGTGTGTGTGTGTGTGTGTGACTTTGTCGGCCTAGGTTGGGGAAGTGACTTGCAGTTGTGCAGTGTTCTATATTCTGATAGATGTGCTTTTACTCTTTCCACCTCCAAATACTTCCCCAAATTCAGCCACCATCTTCTTTCATCTAACTAGTATTCCTGCCTCTGGCCTAATGCAAAGCATATCTCCGCACCAAATCAGAGAGAGCGAATAGGAAAAATCTGACTGTGCCACGCCCCTTTGTAAAACCTCCAGTGGCTCCCCATTGACTTCTGGATGAATACCAAATACCATATGGCTTTGCCATATGCTTGACAATATGGCTTCTGCCTATCTTCCCAGATACCCTTTTGCTCTGTGTTCCAGGTAAATGGTACTTTTTTTTTGAGATGGAGTCTCACACTGTTGTGTGGGCAGGAGTGCAATGGCGCCATCTGGGCTCACTGCAACCTCCACCTCCCAGGTTCAAGTGATTCTCCTGCCTCAGCCTCCCAAGTAGCTGGGATTACAGGCACCTG
Organism: Cacajao melanocephalus; assembly: GCA_963573385.1. Taxonomy (NCBI): domain Eukaryota; kingdom Metazoa; phylum Chordata; class Mammalia; order Primates; family Pitheciidae; genus Cacajao; species Cacajao melanocephalus. Next base: position 18,395 of record CAUYLG010064551.1, read on the forward strand.
CCACCATACCTGGCTAATTTTTTTGTATTTTTAGTAGAGATGGGGTTTCACTATGTTGGCCAGGCTGGTCTCAAACTCCTGACCTCATGATCCTCCCGTCTTGGCCTCCCAAAGTGCTGGGATTACAGGCGTGAGCCACCGTGTCTGGCCTAAACTGAACTTTTTAAAGCTTTTGTGTGCTCTCTCACCTCTGAGCTTTTGCACATGCTCTTCCCACTTCCTGGTACTCTGTCCAACCTCCTTTTACTCAATCTTTAGGTATGATCTTGCATAGCACCTTTCTTGGAGGAATCTCCTGATTTCTCATGATTGAGGCAGGCATTCCTTCCTTGCGCTCACGGTCTCCTTAGCTTTTATAGAATTTATCACGTGACATTTTCCTTTGTCTCTTTGCTGCCAACAGTTGAGTTCGATGGCAGCATGGCTGATCGTCTTATTTCCCATTAAAATCCCCAGTGCCTAGCACAGTGCCTGGCACAGAGCGGGTTTTAATTTATTTTATTTATTGAGTGAGTGTAGCTCCTTGGATCCTTACCAAACCCAAGCGACTGACAGTTCCCTGTTCTTCTGCTTCTTAGCAGAATGTCAGCATCCTGATCTGGGAATATTAATACTACCACAGAGCTAGGAGGCTCAGAAGGTCATTGCATCCTTTTGTCTGTCTGTAAGCTTAATCCTGCTCAAAGACCGTCCATGATTTGATGGTCTCCTTTTATAGATCGGGAGGCTGGAGGTCATGGGACAATGACCAAGACACTGATTCAATTCAGCAAGCCTGTGCTGGGAGTTCAAAGATGAATAAGACATCGTTCATGTCTTGGGGAGCATGCAGACAGGGAAATAGATTCACGAATAAAGTTCAGGGAAGAAAATGCTGAAATAGAGATTTTTGGAGCATTTTATGGGAGCCTAGAAGAAGGAACAATGAACATAGCCCCGAGCCAGTCAAGGAAACAGAGAAGCTCTAGGAGAAGAAATAATACTTAACCTTGACTTTTAGGGGTGGCTAGGAATTTTCCAGTGAGGAATCTAAGGATGGGAGTGTGAAAGGAGGATGCTCAGGGCAGAGGAAGGACATGGAGATGGGAGGGTTGGTGGCATATTTGGGGACCAATGAGTCATATGCCTATAGGATCCGGGCATGATTGAGGCTAAGTGTGTATTACTTAGGATGCTTTTGCCTATGAGTAACAGAAAGGTCTGCCAGAAAGGGTTCAAATATTAGGAAAGAAATACGTTGCATCATCAGAATTCTGGAGGGAGGTGATTCCAGAGTGACTAATTCAGTAGTTCAGCTAGGTTACTAAGAACTCACAGTTTTTCCATATTTCCACACTGGCATAAATGAATGTGAGGCTATGTCCTCCTCTGTTGATTTTTCTTGTGTTAATCAGTGAGGGAAATATATCCCAGAGGACCCACCAGCCCTCTTCACCCCAAGTCCTGTTGGCCAGGATCGTATCACATGCCTAAGCCTAGCGAGTCTCTGGAGAGGGATGTGTGCCAGCCATGATTGACTTAGGCTAATTAAGATTCACACCCACACCCAGGGTTGGGGAAGGACACCAGGACATGTGGCTGCTCAATAGATGACACAATCCCAGTCTGTTAACAAGAGGTGGGAGGTCACTAGGATAGGCAGCCAGTTTTGCCACTGGCAGAGACCTGAACTACCTGAGCTTTGTCCTGACCTCTAGCCCAGTGTTGCCACTTGGGAAGGGGCCTAGTGTTCTGAGACCTTGCAATTCTTTTTCTTTTTGAGATGGAGTCTCGCTCTTGTCGCCCAGGCTAGAGTGCAGTGGCGCGATCTTGGCTCGCTGTAACCTCTGCCTCCTGGGCTCAAGCGATTCTCCTGCCTCAGACTCCTGAGTAGCTGGGATTACAGGCATGTGTCACCACGCCCAGCTGATTAGAGACAGGGTTTTATCATGTTGGTCAGGCTGGTCTCGAGCTTCTGACCTCAGGTGATCCGGCCGCCTCGGCCTCCCAAGGTAGGTGTGAGCCATTGTGCCCGGCCAACCTTGCAATTCTTAAAAAATAAAACCCAGAACTGGAGATTTTCACGCAAAGTCTTGTGATTTCCAAATGTCGAAAACCAGTTCGGATAAAAAACAATTCATTTAGTCCAAATAAAGTGTTTGTGGTCAGACAATCAGATACATTTACAGAGTTTAAAGGGAAGGACTTCTTTCAGCACGATTTTAATTCTCTTCCCCGCTGCAGAAATGAACACTGTTAGCAGTGTACCTGTCATTCCAGACTTTTTATTTTTCTCTGAACTTACATACGCTAAGTATACATGGATAGCTTTGTTTTCTTGGTGTGTATTTAACCTTGGTGGGATCTTACGATGCATATTGATTTACAACAAGCGTTTTTCAGTTAACAATAGGATGAGTTCATGTCCTTTGCAGGGACATGGATGAAGCTGGAAACCATCATTCTCAGCAAACTGACACAATAACAGAAAACCAAACACCGCATGTCCTCACTCATAAGTGGGTGTTGAACAATGAGAACACGTGGACACAGTGAGGGAAACATCACACACCAGGGCCTGTCCGGGGGTTGGGGGCTAGGGGAGAGATAGCAGGGGGGTGGGGAGCCTAGGGGAGGGATAGCATGAGGACAAATAGCTAATGTAGATGACAGGGTGATGGATGCAGCAAACCACCATGGCACGTGTATACCTATGTAACAAACCTGCACGTTGTGCACATGTACCCCAGAACTTAAAGTATGAAAAAAAATAGGGTCTCAGAGATCTTTCCATGTCAGTGTATAGAGATTCATGAAAGACAGAGGATTGATTCACGGCAGTTATGCCTGTTTAGAATACACTGTTCTATGGCAGTGCAAGTGACAAGTGGTATTCTCCAGCACTAGACGGTGGTACAGCGAGAGCTGTGCTGTCCAGTACGGAGGCCACTAGTCCCACGTGGCTGTTGAGCATTTGGAATGGGCCTAATCTCCGTTGAAATGTGCTGTGAGTGAAAAATACACACTGGGTTTCAAAGGCTTCGTATGAATAAAAGGAAGTACATTATCTCTTTTACAATTCTTCGTAATGTCACAGGTTGATGTTATATTTAGGATATATTGGGTTACATAAAATGCATTATTAAAATTAATTATGGAGCCCGGCACGGTGGCTCATGACTATAATGCCAGCACTTTGGGAGGCCGAATAGGGAGGATATCTTGAGCCTAGGAATTTGAGATCAGCTTGAGCAACATAGTGAAACCCTTTCTCTAAAAAAATTTAACAAATTAATTGAAATAGTTTCTTTTTACTTCTTTAATGCAGCCAATAGAAGAATTAAGATAAAAGATGTATCTCACATTTAATTTCTACTGGTCAATGCCAATAGCTAGACTGTGAGGCCAAGGAGGGCAGAGACCTTGGCTCTGTTCTTTATCCCTGAACCTTCAGTCTCTAACAAGACACCTGACATGTAGCAAGTACTCAGTGAGTTTTAATTTATTTATTTTATTTTTTGAGATGGAGTCTTGCACTGTCACCCAGGCTGGAGTGTAATGGCATGATCTCAGCTCACTGCAGCCTCTGCCTCCCAGGTTCATGCGATTCTCCTGCCTCGGCCTCCCGAGTAGCTGGGATTACAGGTGCCTGCCACCACGCCTGGCTAATTTTTTCTATTTTTTGTAGAGATGGGGTTTCACTATGTTGGCCAGACTGGTCTTGAACTCATGACCTTGTGATCCACCCACTTCAGCCTCCCATACCGCCTCCGGCCTCAGTGAGTTTTTATTAAAGAAGGTTGGACATGTAAGTAATGCAAATGTTTATAGTTTATGAACTTCTTCAGTGATTTGTTCACTATCCAACTATAATATCTCTGTGATTTCTTGGGCTTTACTAATTTTTTTCTGCAAATCTTTAGGAACTCCCCCCACCCTTTTTTTGTAAGTGTCTCAGATAATGATTTAATTTAGATTTAATAAGCCAGTTATTATAGGTCAATTAAATGCTACTTTCTGATTTAAAACCTATTTATCCAGATTAACAGCCATTATATAGTTTTATCACACCTCGTTTTGGTTAATATTATTTTAAAATATCTTCAGTTATTTAAAGCCTCATTTTACACTCACTGACACTTAAAATAAGTTCTTTAAAGTTAAGATAATTTGCCTTTAAAAAATCCTTAGTCATTTGCAAACTGATTTATTATAGAAGAATAAACAATTTACTAAAAAGCAAAATACATTTAACGGTTTTACAGACAATTAATGCAAGGTGATGAGCAATGAGCTCACATTTAAGCATTACTGTATTTTTTAATAACAGATTTATTGAGATATAATTCACATACCATAAAATTCACCCTTTTGAAGTATACAACTCAGTGATTTTTAGTATATTTACAGTTGTGTAACCATCATCATCATGTAGTTCCAGATCACTTCCATTGCTCCAAGGTGGAACCCCATGTCTATTAGCAGTTAGTCTCAATTCCTTCCTCTCCCCAGGCCCTGACAACCATGAATCTACTTTCTGTCTCTATAAATTTGCCTATTCTGGACATTTCATATAAATGGAATTCTACAATATGTAGCCTTTTGTGTCTGGCTTCTGTCACTCAGAATAATGCTTTCAAAGTTCATCCACGTTGTATCATGGATCAGTATTTTACTTTTCTTTTTTTTCTTTTTTCTTTCTTTCTTTTTTTTTTTTTTTTTAAAGATAGAGCTTTGCTCTTGTTGCCTGGGCTGGGGTGCAATGGTGTGATCTCGGCTCACCACAATATCCACCTCCCTGGTTCAAGCGATTCTCCTGCCTCAGCCTCTGGAGTAGCTGGAATTATAGGCATGCACCACCATGCCTGGATAATTTTGTATTTTTAGTAGAGACGGGGTTTCTCCATGTTGTTCAGGCTGGTCTTAAACTTCTGACCTCAGGTGATCTGCCTGCCCCGGCCTCCCAAAGTGCTGGGATTACAGGTGTGAGCCACCACGTGCAGCCAGTACTTCATGTTTTCTATGGCTGAGTAATATTCCACAATAGACCACATTTTGTTGATCCACTAATCAACGGGTGAGCATTTGGGTTGAACAGTATTAGTCTTTTAAAACTATGTGGCTTATAACATAAATCCCATATGGTAGATATGTGGCTACTAATAATCACTAATATTTGTTCAGCACTTATTATGTACTAGGTGTTGTTCTAAATGTTTTGTATGTTTAGTTCATTTAGTTCTCACACAACCATATGAGAAAGGGGTTCCTATTACCCACATTGTTCTCTTGAGGAAATCGGGAAATAGGAACATTAAGTAACCTATCTCAGGACACGTAGCTAGTAAGCAATTCAAACCCAGAAAGTCTGACTTCAGAGCTTGTGCTTTATTTTTCATTAAAAATTTGTTATATAATAAAACTGAGTTTTGCAGGGCAGGGGGATAATATACAGTTCTATGAATTTTAACACATATATGAACTTGTGTAACCACCACCGCAATCATACAACTGTCCAATAGCCCCAAACTCTCTCTTCTGTTCTTCCTTTATAGTCATGCCCTCTCCATCCCTAACCTTTGGCAACCATTGATCTATTCTTCATTGTATAGTGTTTTTTTTCCCCTGAGAATATCATATAGGTGGAATTATGAAATATGTAATTTGTTGTTGTTGTTGTTGAGACATAGTCTTCCTCTGTCACTAGGCTGGTGTGCAGTGGTGTGATCTCAGCTCACTGCAACCTCCATCTCCCAGGTTCAAGCGATTCCCCTGCCTCAGCCTCCTGAGTAGCTGGGACTACAAGCGCACGCCACCATGCCTGGCTAATTTTTTTGTATTTTAGTAGAGACAGGGTTTCACCATGTTGGCCAGGATGGTCTTGATCTCCTGACCTTGTGATCCACCCACCTTGGCCTCCCAAAGTGTGCTGGTATTACAGACATGAGCCACCGTGTCTGGCTGCAATTGTAACTTTTAAAATTGACATCTCACTCAGAGATGGAACCCACTGAGATTCATCCAAGTTGTTGCATGTAATGATAGTTTTTTCCTTTTTATTGCCGAGTAATATCCAATTGCATAGATGTGCCAGTTTGCTCATCATCCAATGTTTTTAAAGTAAAATTTTAATTGAGGTGTAACGGCCAATTAGAGTGTGTTCAAATTATGTGTGTACAGATCGACATATTTTCACGAAGTAAGCAAACCTGTGTAATCGCCCCCCAGATTCAGAAGCTGAACATTGCCAATGTCCTAGATGGCCCAGGGTGCTCCCTTACAGGTGACCTTACTTCTTATTCTTATTTCTATCACCATAGGATAACTTGGCCTGTTTTTGACCTTTATAGAAATGGAATCATATAAAATGGATTGTCTTAACTTTCTTTTGGCCAATATTGTGTTTGTGATTTTTTTCATGTAGCAGTAGTTTATTCTGTCTCAATGCTCAATAATATTTCATCTTTTAAAAATATGTCACAATGTATTTATGTTACTAATAGTGGACATTTGAGTTGTTTCTAGTTTGGGGCTTTTCTGAGATGATAGGGTGTGTGTGTGTATGTTTGGCTATAGTAGATACTGCCAAGTATTTTTCTAAAGTGAGTGTATCAATTTTCACCACACCAACAGTGTATGAGAGTTCCAGTTGCTCCACATTGCTAACAACACTTGGCATTGTCATTTTAAAAGAAACAAGCTAATAGTGGGGTGCAATTGCTCATGGCTGTAATCCCAGAACTTTGGAATCCTGACATGGGAGCAGCAGCTGAAGCCAGGAGTTTGAGACAAGCCCTGGCAACGTAACAAGACCTTATCTGTACAATAAAAAAAAATTAGGTGTGGTCGTGTGTGTCTGTAGTCCCAGCTACTTGGGAGGCTGAGGCAGGAGGATTACTTGAGCCTAGGAGGTTGAGGCTGCAGTGAGCCATGATTGCAGTGAGCCATGAATGAATCAAGCTACTTTGGCGGTGGACAGTGGTGTCTTACTGAAATTTTTATTTATGTCTTCCTAATACTAATGATATTGAATGCCTTTCCTTATGTTTCCTGATTATTTGCATATCCTGTGTGAAGTATCTGCTTGAGCCTCTAACTCATTTAAAAAATGGATTGTATTTTGTTATTGATTTGTATATAATGCATGTATTTTAAATATGAGGCATTTGTTGTTGTTGTTTTTTTTTTTGAGACAGAGTTTCGCTCTTGTTACCTAGGCTGGAGTAAAATGGCGCAATCTTGGCTCACGGCAACCTCTGCCTCCTGGGTTCAAGCAATTCTCCTGCCTCAGCCTCCTGAGTAGCTGGGATTACAGGTGCGCACCACCATGCCCAGCTAATTTTTTGTATTTTTAGTAGAGATGGGGTTTCACCATGTTGACCAGGATGGTCTCGATCCCTTGACCTCGCGATCCACCCACCTCGGCCTCCCAAAATGCTGGGATTACAGGAGTGAGCCACCGTGCCCGGCTGAGGCATTTGTTAGTAATGTGTATTACAAATATCTTCCTTCACTTGGGGTTTGCCCTTTCACTCTCTTATTGATGAGTTTTTAATTGTGGTGAAATAAAAGCATACATTTATTATTTTAACCATTTTAAAGTGTACAATTGAGTGGCTTTAAGTAAATTCACAATGTTGTACAAGCATCACCACTACCTAGTTCCAGAACTTTTAAATCACCCCAAGAGGAAACAGCATACCCATTAAGCAGTTATTCCCCATGCCATTCTCCATTCAGGCCCCGGCAAATGCTAATCTGGCAAATGCTAATCTGCCTTCTGTTTGTATAGACTTGCCTATTCTAGATATTCCATATAAATGGAATAATACAGGCTTTTGTGCCTGTCTTCTTTGACTTAGCATAACATTTTTAACATTTATCTATGTCGTAGCATGCACCTACTTCATCCCTTTTTATGCAAGACTGTCATAGAGTACTGCAAATGAAAACCACAAGATATTATATCACACGCACTAGGAAGGCCATAATAATAATAAAAAGAAAAATAATAAGTGTTGGTGAGGATGTGGAGAAACAGAGAAATTGGAGCTTGCAGGCACTGGTGGTAGGGATATACAATGCTACCTTCCACTGTAGAAAACGGTGTGGTAGTTTCCCAACATTTCATTGGTTCATTTGATGAGTAGAAGTTCTTAATTTTAATGAAGTCAAATGTATTGGTCATCTTACTTGATCAGTGCTTTCCATGTCCTGCTGAAAAAACTTTGCCTATTTCAGGTTTATCTTTCAGAAGCTTGATTATTGTACCTTTGCATTTAATGATACCATCCACCTGGAATTTAGTTTTGTATAAAGTGTGAAGCAAGATTCATTTTTGATTCCCATATGGACTTCCAATGACCAGCCACCAGGTTTTAAAAATGCCATCTTTCTCTATTGTACTGCAATGGTGTCTTTGTCATAAATCAAGTAACTATATATTGTGGTTCTATTTCTGGACTCCATATTTTTTTTACTGAATTCTTTGTTTATCCTTGTACCAGTACCCTCCACTATCTTAATTACTATAGATTTATCATAAATCTTAATATCTGGAAGGGTAAATCTTATAGCTTAGTTTATTATCAAAATTGTCTTGAATATTCTTGGCCCCCTTTGTTTCCATTATAGAGTCAGCTTATCAATTGTGACAGAAAAGAAACCCACTGAGATGTTACTTGGAGTTTCATTAAATCCATAGATCAATTTAGGGAGAATGACTTCTTTCCAATATTGAACCTTCTACTCCTAATTTACTCCTGCATTTAATTAGGGCTTGTATCAGTTAGGGTCCAATGAGGAGACAGAAACCAGATTAGTAATTTGAACAGGGAAAATTTAATATAAAAATATATTAACTAGTCTAACTAGTAAAAAGGTGGATAATTACTTAAAAAGATAGAGGAGGACCCTAAGGGTATAAAAAGAGCAACTGCAGAAAATAGCCACCAAGGCAGAGGGATAGTAAATAAGCGAAGATACTTAGAAACTTAAAAGGACCCCACCCCCCCAGCCTTCTCACTGCTAAGGCTGCAAGAGTTCTTTGGAGAACGTGTGGCTGCCATCACCAGTGATGAAAAAATAAGAGGATGTGGGTCACAGCTGACCTGTACATGTAGCTTACCATTGAGTGATGGGGAAGGTTGCCCAAGGGCCTGAGCCAAAATGCTGGTCTGCAGGATTTCTGATGCAGTGAGTAAAAGAGGTGGCAATGCACATCCTTACTCATTCCCAACCACAGAGAGAAATTTTCAATATTTCACCAGTACGTGAATGTTTTTGTTGGCTCTATTTTTTTTTTTTTTTGGTAGCTAGCCTTTATCAAAACTACTTCTAGTTTGCTAAGATTAATCCATAAATGAGTATTGAATGTTTCACACACTTTTTCTCATCTGTTGAGATTATTCTATGCTTTTTTTGTCCTTTATTTAATGAATGAGAGAGTTCCATTAATTTCTTTCAAATGTGAAACCAATTTTGTACTCTTAGGAGAAACCAAACTTCGTCATGATACAGAATCCTTGTTATGTATTGCTGCATTTGATTCAATAATATTTTGTTTAGGATTTTTGCATTTGGGCCCATGAACGATATTGGCCTATGATTTTCTTTTCCTTGCAATTTCTTCATCAGGTTTTGATATCTGGGTGTTTGTATCAAGGCTATGCTGACTTAAAAAAAATAGAGAAGTGTTTCATTCTTTTTCTATTTCCTATTAGAGGCTGTGGAAGGTCAGCATTATTTCTTTTTTAAAGGCTTCAAAGAATTCACAAATGAAGATATCTGGGCCTAGAGGTTAATTACAGATTCAATTTCTTTAATAGATATGGAAGTATTCAGATGTTTTTTCTTGTAACATTCAGTTTTTGCAAGGTGTGTTTTTCTAGTTTGTATGCTTCATCTCAATTGTCAGATTCATTGGCATAAAGTTGTTTATAATGTTCTGTTATTATCTTTTTCAACACCCATATAATCTTGTTTGGCATTTATCCATTTTATTAGCCTTTTCAAAGAACAAATTTTGGGCTTTGTTGATTTTCTCTATTGTAAGTTTGCTTTCTATTTTATCGATTTCTGCTTTTATGTTTATTATTTTCTTTCTTCTTTCTTTGAGTTTGATTTGTTGTACTTTCTCTAACTCCCTGAGATGGCTATTTATATCATTGATTTCCATCTCCTCTTCTTTCCCAATTTATCCATTTAAAACTGTAAGCTTTTGTCCAACCAAAGTATCATTCAGTTCAAAATATTTCCTATTTTCCTTTGTGATTTCTTATTAATTTCCAAGCAGATTTAAAAATAAAAAATACGTTTAGTTATTTATCATTACTGATTTCTAGCATAATTGCATTGTGGTCAGAATATATACTCATATATGTATGTATGTATGTATGTATGTATTTATGTAGATATTTATATATACATATTTTTCAGACAGGTCTTACTCTGTCACCCAGGCTGAAGTGCAGTGTGCAATTGTGGTTCACTGTAGCCTTGAACTTCTGAGGTCGAGTAATCCTCTAGCCTCAGCCTCCCAAGTAGCTGGAACTACAGGCATGCACCTCCATGTCCAGCTCAGAATATATATTCTGAATAATAGTAACCCTTTGAATTTGTTTAAATTCACTTTATGATTCAGTGTTTGATTAATTATGTAGATGTTCAATGTGTACCTGAAATATCTTTTTTGCTATAGTTGGGTACAGAGGATTTTTATCTTCTGTTTTACTAATCCCCTACCCCTTTTTCAGCTGTGACCAATCTACTGTTAAACATTGTAGTAAATTCTTAATTTCAGTTATTGTGTTTTTAGGTTCTAGGATTTACATTTGGTTCTTTTCTATATATTTGAGTTCTCTAGTAACATTCTTTAAATATCAAATTCAAACAAGTCAAATTCATTAATTGTGCTACTTAGATCTTCTTTACTGCTACCACTTTTTTGTCTGCTTGTTTTGTTATTTACTTAGTGAGGTTGTTAAAATATTTAATAAATTATGGATTTATCTGTGTTTTAATCAATCTTTTTGGCTTATATATTTAGAAACTATGTTATTATGGGCATGCAAGTATAAATTGTTTTTTTTTTCATGGTAGATTAAACCTTCCACTGAAAATTTCCTCTTTGTGTCTACTTATACATCTTGCCTTCAAGTTTATTTTCCCTGATGTCAGTAGAGCTATACCAGTTTTCTTTTGGCTATTGCTTTTTTCCTCGTTTCACTTTCAACTTTCTGTGCCCTTATTTTAGAGTATATCTCATATAAGCAGTATGTAACTGTTTTATTCTAATGTAGTCTGCCAAGCTAGATCTTTTAATTGGAATATTTAGTCTATTTACATTTAATGTAATTACTGGTATTTTTTATCTTTTTTTAAATTTTATTTTAATTTTTACTGTATTTTAGGTTTGGGGGTACATGTGAAGAACATGCAAGATTGTTGCATAGGTACATATTACTATTACTTTTTCGATTTGTTCCACTTGGGTTTTTTTCCTTTTTTCTTTCATGAATTTGGACCAATCCCTTAAAAAATTAAATTGGTATTTCTTCTTTTAACCTGTTAGTTATACCTTTTTAGTAACTACCCTAGAAATAAAGACATGCCTTCTTTGTTTTTTTGAGTCTGTTATAAAACAGTATCTTTATTACTTGCAAGGATCTTTATTACTTGTAAATACTAAGGCCTATGAACACTATAAATTAATTTATTTTTCTCCCTCCTTTTGTGTTTTTAATTTTATTTAAATCTATATATATTTAGAAACTCATAAGAAATTATTGCTATTGTTTTCAGTATTCATTCAAATCTATTTAATACCCTTCCTGTTGCTCTTCAATCCCTCTTGCATTTCTGTCTGTGATCATTTTCCTTTACCTGTAGAATCTCCTTAAGTGTTTGTTTTTAGTTGGCTCTTCTGGTGCCAAGCTCTCTGTTTTATTTTATTTCAAAATATCTTTACCTTCCTGTTTAATGATGCTTTCGAAATGTATAGACTTCTAAGTTGAACAATACTTTCTCTGATTGTCTTTTTGCCTCCTTCATCATCACTGCTGATAAGTCACGTCTCATGTAGTTGCTTCTTTGATACCAGTGTCTTTTCTTCCTCTGTGACTTTAAGTTTTTAAATTTCATTTAAGTTTTAAAGTTTTTAGTTTTAGTTTTAAGTCTTAAATTTCATTGTATTTTGATGTGTCTAGCTGTGGTTTTCTTTGTATTTATCTTTCTTGGGGTTCTCTGAATATCTTGAATCTATGTCTTGATGTTTTTATTCAGTTTTGGAAATTTATTGGCTATGATTTTTTGCAAATATTGCTTATACATTCTCTGTATTCTGGGGCTCCATTTATACATATGTTAGAACGTTTTACTCTGTCTCTTTTGCTTCTTATTTTCTTTTGGGATTTTCCATCTTATTTTTTTCTTAAGCTTTAGTCTGGATATTTTCTACTGACTTACCTCCTGTTTCACTAATCTTTTTTCTTTTCTTTTTTAAAATTAGTGTATAATCGACTACCAAACATTCTAGTAAATTTTTCATTTCAAATTTGTATTTTCAGGTTTTAGGATTTCTACTTGGTTCTGGTTTTATAGTTTTAAGTTCCCTGGTCAAAATAGCTACCTTGTCATCTATTTTCTTGAGTATGTTAATTATAGTTATTTTAGATAAATCCATTATATGGATCAGCTGGATCAAAGGTTTTTTTCCCCCACTCGTTAGCTAGTTTTTCTTCTTTTTTCCCCTTGGCTTGGGTTTGTAGTATAGCTGGTAAATTTTGGTAGAATAATAGACATTGGATATAAGACTTGTAAAGGTTCTAGGTGACATCTTTTTCAAGGAGTGTTTTCCCTGTCCTCTGGCTGGCAGCTAGCCGTACAGAGGACCATGTCACTTCTATTCACTCAGGAAGTAAGCCGACTAAGGGGTAGGTTGTGATCTTTGTAATGCTCTGCCTGCCTCCAGTTCATGCTCACCCCTCTGGAAGCAGGGCTCCCAGATGAGAACCAGAGCTGTGTTTTACTAAGGCATCTCCTAATTGGTGGTCCTGGACTCCAATTTTGTGCCACTGTATTAAGAGAATGCCAAAAATTCCACTCAGCTTTTCAACTTCTTTTCACTTTGATTCTAAAATACTTGCCTTATACTGCATTAATGTGGAAACAATTGGTGCAGTGTTTCTGAATCACTTCTCATTACCTCCTTTTTGCAGGAGATATTTGGACTTTCAACCCTAGATGTTTTGACACCCTAAAATGCTGATTTCCATTTCTATTCTCATGGGGTTTCCTCTATTCTGGTAACTTCTCTGGCTCTTAGCAGTATCCCTCTCTTCCACTTCTCAGCCTTTCATTCCATGGCACTCAAGAGTCATCAATGATGCAAGGAAGACTATGGTGCACAAGACGTCGATGACACCACATTGAACTGTCTTGCTTTCCAGGACTCAAGGCTTGGCTGCTCCTGATCCTTTCAGACTTTTTGTGTGTTTGTGGTCTATCCTGCTTTTCTAGTTATACTTGGTAGGAGCATCAGTCTGCCTGGAACTACTCTATTACACCTGCACTTGAAAGTTTTATAATTTATTATTTCTTGTGAATGCCTCCTCTTACACACTTCATATTTTGTTTATGCTTCTAGTCCCTTGCAGTTTCTATTTTCTGCACATTGCCTGCTAGGGCTGCTGGTTCCACGACACAGGCTGTGTGTTCAGTGTCGCTGGAGTCTCCCACGGTTGTACAATGTGGCACTTCTGTGGCTCACTCTGGAAGGCCCGGCATGATCTGGCCTCTTGCTAACTCTCTGGGTGTCACTTAGGGAAATATGGTTCACAATTCAGGATGAGCTGCAGAGATATTCTTCAGGGAGGTCTTTCTTTGCATCTCAGCCAAGTCCTCTTAGTAAACTCTCATGAACACTCCACGTTATTTCTACCTGGATCTTCCTGCAAGTGAACTTTTCTCTTGATTTGTGAAAGTGGCTGGGTAATTAATCTATTCCTCTTCAGAAGGTAGACTGGACTGTGAAGTCAGTGACCTTGTCAATCTTTTTCACCACTACATCACCAGTGTCCCCCACAGCTTCTTCAAATGTAAGTACTGACTTAAATTTTTTTTGTTAAGAACATTTTGGCTGGGTGTGGTGGCTTACGCCTGTAATCTCAGCACTTTGGGAGGCCGAGGTGGGTGGATCACGAGGTCAAGAGATTGAGACCATCTTGGCCAACATGGTGAAACCACATCTCTACTAAAAATACAAAAATTAGCTGGGTGTGGTGGTGCACACCTGTAATCCCAGCTACTCGGGAGGCTGAGGCAGGAGAATTGCTTGAACCCAGGAGGTGGAGGTTGCAGTGAGCCGTACTGCACTCTAGCCTGGCAACAGAGTGAGACTGCGTCGAAAAAAAAAAAAAAAATAATACTAATAAAAAAAAGCACATTTTAATTCACCAACTATTCCTTTTATTTAAAAAAATTTCAATTTTATTTTAGGTTTAGGGAGTATGTGTGCTGGTTTGTTACATAGGTATATTGTATGATACTGAAGTTTGGGGTATGATTAAACCCGTCACCCATGTATTGAGCATAGTACCCAATAGGTAGTTTTTCAAGCTTTTCCTCCTTCCTTCCTCCCTGCTCTTATAGTCCCCGGTTACCATTATTCCCATCCTTGTCTCCATGTGTACCCAATGTTTAGCTCCTCAGTTATAAGTAAGAACATGGGGTATCTGGTTTTCTGTTTCTGCATTAACTTGCTTAGGATAAGGGCCTCCAGCTGCATCTATGTTGCTGTAAAGGACATACTTTCATTCCTTTTTATGGCTGTGTAGCATCCATGGCATAGATGTACCACATTTTCTTTATCCAATCCACGATTGATGGGCACTTGGATTGGTTCCATATCTTTGCTATTGTGAATAGGGCTGTGATGAACATACAAATGTATGTGTCTTTTTGGTAGAACAATTCATTTTCTCTTGAGTATATACCCAGAAATGGGATTGGTGAGTTGAAAAGTAGTTCTGTTTTTAGTCCTTTTTGAAACCTAGTCCTTTGAGTTAATTTGAGCCTTATAATGATGGAAGTTGAAAAGGAGGAAATGAGAACTAACATTCATTAACATTTAACTATTTATCATCTTACTTAATTTTAATCTTAACTCTTTGAGGTGGGAGGTGTTTGCATAGGGGAAACCGTGTCTCAAAGAAATTATACTATTTTCCCAAAGTCACACAGTTGGTAAGTGCCAAGTGTAGAATTTAAATCCAGGCCTACCTGGTTCAGAAGTAACCCTGACTATATGAATTGCTAAACACTTCTCACTCTTCCAAGACTTTTGGACCTTCCTTCTTAATTTATTGACTTTTCAGTCATTATGTAATACTCATAGAACGCTGAGTTAGTGTCTTAGCCCGTTCAAGCTGCTATAACAAAACACCACTAACTAGGTGGCTTATAAACAACAGAAATTTATTTCGTATTGTTCTGGAGGCTGAGATGTCCAAGGTCAAACTGCCGGCAGATTTGGTGTCTGTTTCATAAATGGCACCTTCTATATGCATCCTCACATGGTGGAAGGGAAGAACCACGGTATCTGCAGATCCTATAAAGGCACTAATTCCATTATGAGGGTTCTACTCTTATGACCTAATCAGTTCCCTAAGGCCCCACCAACTAGTGCCATCACATTGGGGATTAGTTTTCAACAGAGGAATTTTTGGGAAGCACAGATATTCAAAGCAGTTAGATCAAGTGATTTACCTGAAAAAAAAAATAAGAGAAACTGACCATTTATTTTTATTATCTCCAAAACAAAATGGCATGCTTTTTATTTTGAGGTGAAAGAATTGTACGGATCAAAGTAGACTGGCATCTAAACGTGTTTCCCTCAAATGGCCCAGTGTGGGGAGGGAACATTAATTTGTTTAATGAACACTGACTAACTTCAATTATAAAGAGATACTTACAATCATAGCAATAACTATGATGTATGGTGTACCTCCCATGCCCCATATGCTTAGCTATACCTTATCTATACTATGTACTTTATATACCTTATCTTCAACCAGGTGAACACCTCTGGGGAGTAGATATTATTATTTTCATTGTACAGATTTGGAAGCTGACACTCGAGAAATAAAATAACTTGCCTTAGGAAGTTTCAGATTCAGAATTTGAACCCCTTTACGAACTGCCATAAGATTATTTTTTTCTTCTGCATTGCTTAAGGTATCCAACCTGGAACACGGAAGGAATTTAATAAATGTTGTTTGCTTTTTCCAGATTAACAATAATACAGTGAACTTCTAGGAAAGAATTGCAAAGTAATATAATGAGGCTTCTTTGTGTCTTGCCAGGGAATGTAACAGCATCTCCAAATTGGCCCCTTGGAAAACCTCAAGTTCTGAGTTGCTATAGCTTCCAAGTGTCAGGTAAGGGCTGTGTCAGTCTCCATTGCAGGCTCTACTCTGCTATTTGCTCCAAATGTTTTCTGGTTGCAAATGTTATTGATCTGACAGTTTATTTCCCGAGACACATTAGTTCCAAACTGCTGTGATATGAAAGTCTCATCCTAAGGAAATTGGCCTTGTGAATGGTTATCCCCTGGGAAGAGTATGCTTTACTTATGGCTGGACTAATAGGATAAAGAAGTGGTAAATACAATTAGTGAGCTTGGTTGGTGATTTTCCAATAATGATGTTAGGGGTATATTATTGGTTTAGCTGTAATTGAGCTTAAGATGATCTGGAAATGTCTAAACTGGTGTGAAAGTCATTCATAGCTTTGGCTCCGGTATGGGTGTTCATGAATCAGGTGGCCTGATAACATTTGGATGTGCTGAAACTGGGGGCTATGTTCCAGGATGGCAGTGGTGTGTCTCTGAAATACTATTTGTTTTTGCTGTCACCAGTAGGGTGATTACTTCTTCACCATCTTCTATCCTCTCCCAAATCTCATCCCCATCATTATAATTTAGGGCTTATTACATATTGTTTAGCTCTCTTGTTCTCATGCAAGTATAAGTTATTTGATGCACATTAAAGTCATCTTTATTAGCAGGATAATTAATGCTAGCTGCCACAAAAAAGACCTGAAATCTCAGTGGTGGAACAGCATAAACATTTAGTTTTTGCTCACATAAAGTCTGATGGAGGTTGGCAAGGGCTCTCCTCCATCTAGTGACTCAGGGATCCAGATTCTTTCCATCCTATTTCACCTTGGGAGATAATTCTCTCTGGATTTCTTGTGTTCTGGTATGGTCCAGGCTTTCCCAGCTGAGGGTATTGACAAGTTTTGTTCAGGGTGATTGAACAGAAAGCAGAAGACAGAGACCCTCTTCTTCCTCAAAGATATTCCAGATAATAAAGTCCCCTCCTCTTCCAGAAGGATATTTGCTTACATTCTAGGGTAATAAGCCTAGAGACTTCTTCCTCTATGCCCCAGAGACATTTGCTTATTTTACAGGATAAGAAGCCATCTGTCTCCATAAGGGAGGATGGGCAGGTCACCTCCAGCTTAACTGAAGCTCAGAGGCTTCTAAGTTTAGCGTCCTGTGGTACAGGTGAACACTGTGTTGCCCAAGGAGATGGGGGCGTGAGGAGTTGGTGCTCTTACTGTTTTTGCTGTTGTGATTCATAAACGGCCTGTGTCCCTAACCTATGGATTGGTTGTCATCTTTAGTCTGTGTGTGTGTGTGTGTGTGTGTGTGTGTGTGTGTGGTGTAGGGGTGTGTGTATGTGGTACACATGTGTGCAGTGTGTGGTATATTTGTGTATGTGTGTGTTGTATGTGGTGTGTGTGTATGTGGTGTGTGTATGTTTGTGTATGTTCAGTGTGTGACTTGCTCAGGCAGCTGGGAAGTAGCAGAGAAAGGATTAGACCTCAGGACTGGCTCTGGGTTTTCTGACATGATATCACCTCTGGTAAGTGACATGTAAATGTGTGTGTGTACTGTGTGTATGTGTGTATGGTGTGTGTGGTGGATGAGACGTATGTGTGTTTGGTGAGTATGTGTGATGTTTATGTATGGTATGTGTGGTGTGTATGTATGCGGTGTGTCTGATGTGTGTGTTTGCTTTGTGTATGTATGTGTTTGGTATGATGTGTGTGGTGTGTGTGATGTGTATGTGTTTAAGGTGTGGTTGTGGATGAGTGTGTGGGGTTTGTGTATATGATGTTTATGTTTAGTATGATTGTGTGTGTGGCATGTGTTGGTTTGTGTGTGTGTGGTTTGTGTATGTGTGATGTTTGCATATGTTTAGTGTGTGGTGTGTGTGTATGTCTGTATGTGATGTGTGTGTACTCTGTATGATATGGATGTGTGGTTTGTGTGTGTTTAGTGTGTGGTACATATGTATATGTCTGTGGTGTGTGTAATATGGATGTGTGGTTTGTGTGTGTGTGATATTTGTGTATGTTTAGTATGTGGTGTGTATGTTTGTGTATGTATATGGTGTATGTGGTTTGATACGTTTGTGATGTTTGTGTATGTATGTTTGGTGTGTGGTGTATGTGTGTGCATAAACTTTAGCAGGCTAATTTGGTAGCTTGCAGTAGGGTAAAATCTCAGGCCTTTCAGTTTCAGACATGGCAACAGCTTCCAGGTTTGCATGGCAGAGGAACAGAGGGTAGGAGAGACTCTGATCCTCAGGAACCCTGGATTCGAGGTGATGCATCCCTCCAGCTTGCATTCCTGTTTGCCAGAACCCAGTCACATGTGTGGCCCCGACCCAGCCACAAGGGAGGCTGGGAAATACAGAGGGGCATGCAGGTTTCTGTATCAATCATCCCCACCACATCACCTATACCTCCTCATGTCTTTTTAAGTAACTGTGCCGCTTTGTGAAAGAGGAGCAACTTAAGTCAAGGTAACACAAATGTGGTTGATAGTAGTAAGAATAAGAACTCTCCATTGTGTGGTGTTTACCTTTCCACTGTAAATTAATAAACAAAAGCTGTATACGTGCTTTGCTTGTGTGAATTCAGTCCTCACAATAACCCAGTGAGGATTGTTCTATTTTGTTTTGTTTTGTTTTGAGACAGGTTCTCATTCTGTCACCTAGGCTGGAATGCGGTGGCATGATCTTGGCTCACTGCAACCTCCAGCTCCTGGGGTCAAGTGATTCTCCTGCCTCAGCCTTCTGAGTAGCTGGGACTACAGGTGCACGCTACCATACCCAGCTAATTTTTTTGTATTTTTAGTAGAGACGAGGCTTCACCATATTGGCCAGATTAATGTCAAACTCCTGACCTCGGGTGATCTGCCTGCCTCCAAAAGTGCTGGGATTATAGGCGTGAGCCACCACACCCAGCGAGGATTGTTCTTATTACATTCTTATCACCATTTTACAGAGGAAGTGTCCAGAGAGGTCAAGTGACTTGCTCAGGCAGCTCGGAAGTGGCAGAGAAAGTGTTAGAACTCAGGACTGGCTCTAGGTTTTCCGACATTATATGACCTCTGGTAAGTAAGTGCCATGTAAATGTTAGATTTCAGAGTATGCAGTCTTTGTCCAGTTGTACCCTTTTCTGACATATCACATTATATGCCTAGGGTGAGGGTGGAATATAGGAAATGGGATTGGTGGGAGGTAAAGTAGGCAGCTGGATGTGGTGAGGTAAAGGGTAGGGCATGCTATTTAGAACAGTGGTTCTCAGCTGGGGGTTGAGGACATTTGGCAGTGTCTGGGGGCATTTTTGGTGGCCACAGCTGGGAATGAGTGTGCTACTGGCATTTAGTGGATAGAGACCAGGGGTGCTGCTAAAATCCTACAATGAACAGTACAGTTGTCATCACAAAGAATTATCTATCCCCCAAAATATCAGTAGCACTGAGGTCGAGAAATGCTGGTCAAGAAATACAGATTTAACTCACCTAAGGACTGTTTACAAATGATTTTTCATCACAATGGCTTTTGGAAAGTTACACTCCTTTCCAGAGAATGACTCTTCTTTCTTTGAGTCAATATGACATGAGAAGTCATATTTTGACAGTGCAGTTTTAGGCAAAGACATGCTCACTGATGTACATGGAACAGTTTCTAGTCAGAGAATATTATTACAGGTGGAATAAATTTGTAATGTATGCATATTTAGATGAATCCAAATGTTTTGCTTTGTACACATGGGATAAATGAGAGACATGAAGAGGTCACCTCTTCTGCAACTTATTTAGACAATTGGGTACATGTGCTATTTCTTTCTTTCTTTCTTTTTTGAGACAGAGTTTTGCTCTTGTTGCCCAGGCTGGAGTGCAATGGCACAATCTTGGCTCACCGCAACCTCTGCCTCCCAGGTTCAAGTGATTCTCCTGCCTCAGCCTCCCAAGTAGCTGGGATTACAGGCATGCGCCACCACACCCAGCTAATTTTGTATTTTTAGTAGAGACAGGGTTTCTCTGTGTTGGTCAGGCTGGTCTCGAACTCCCAACCTCAGGTGATCTGCCTGCCTTGGCCTCCCACAGTGCTGGGATTACAGGTATGAGCCACACATAACTTCTAATTTTTATATGCAGCTTGAGCATAGGATAAGCATGGACCCCCAAAAGGTTGAAAAGTTTGTAAGGAAAACAGTGCAGAAATAAGAATGCACCTTTTAAACAATGACTCCCTTGAGCCCTTTTCCATCAACCTCCACCCACTGTCCAGTCTTCCCTTCTTCCTTTGATGAGTACATAAACTCATCACATTACACTTTATGAGCAGACTGCATTTATTTACTCTCCGATTATTATTACTTATATAAACTCATTCTCATTGTTCAATGGATACATTTTTCTATCTGTGAGGATTGTTTGAGTGTCTTGAGTTGGGAGGGAGTGCATCATAATTTATTCCCTAAAAATGTTTTAAAAAGATATGTTTTCATTTAACAGCTTTTTACTTGGGCTTGTGAAAAGTCCACAGCTCGGCAAGCATATGGCAAGCTTTCATTTTCAGGAAGAATGAAAGTTGTTAAGCGAGGGAGAGGTGCACAGGATGAAGCCATGTGCCATCTCCTCCTCTGGTTCTGAGATGCCTCTACTGTCACCAAGCAGAGCAATCTCTCCTTGTCCAGAGTTACTATTTCCTTTGATATTCCAAATAGGGCAAGGCTAGCTTCTTCTCACTTCATGCTCTTATCCAACGCCATGAACATATATCCGTCCCCCTTTACAAGGGGCTGCAATTCCAGATTGCAAGACAGATTTTTTTTTTAAATTTTAGGTTCTGGGGTACATGTGAGGATGTACAGGTTTGTTACATAGGTAAACATGTGCCATGGTGGTTTGCTGCAATATTAACCCATCACCTAGGTATTAAGCCCAGCATACATTAGCTATTTTTCCTAATGCTCTCCCTCCTCGCACCCAACCCACAACAGGCCCCAGTGTGTACAACAGAGAATTGCAATGCAATTTATGGGTAAAGAAAAGGCCAGTTATGGGTTAGCTAGTGGTGAGGGGATACACTTGAAAGTTTCCTCTCTGAGTTATTAGACCTCATTAAAATTCATACTCAGTTACTACATGATTATCAATATAATTCTTCAACAATGAGTATACTAAGAGTTTACAAATATAATACTATGGCAAATTCATTATTTAAGGGATGTCTATGTCGAATCATAAAATGCAAAAGATTTTTTAATAAGCCCATTTAAGTTCACAAATAGTTTTTGAATGCCTAATTTGTGCTAGGCGCTAGAAATCCATTGCATCTGAACAAGACACTGTTGCTACCTCCAAGAAGCCCGTGGTTTAGTGAAGAATTCCTTACTTTAATTACAATGTAGAGTAAAAAATCCTTATCTTAGAATGGGTTAAAGGGAAACACATCTGTCCTTAAATCTACCCTGATTCCTGCATTATATGCTTGTGTTTACCCACCTAATTTGTTCTGTAAATATTCCTTCCATGTTCCAGTTCTGGTTTTTGATCTTCTCCTTTTCTTCCTATTTCCTTGGGATCTATGAGTTCCTTAATAATTAAACAGGGGCTATATTAGTTAAGGCTTTTTTAGTTGCAAGTGACAGAAACTCAACTCAACCTTACTCAAGCCACAAAAAGGGATATTTAGTGGCTTATACAAGTGAACTGTCAAAGGGAGTAGGGCTTGCTTCAGGCTCAGCTGGATCCAGGGACTCAGATAATGAGATCAGGACTCAATCTCTCTCTTTTCATTTCTCTTTCACGTTTTTGTTTGTTTTCTGTTTTAGCTTTTTCAACATGGTGACCCCATGCAGCTTTATTTTACATTGTCTTCACATCACCCAATTGTACAGATGAAGAAGTTCTCTGGACTGAAGGGTGTGGTTTTTGCTTTTTAAAGCTTACATTGACTATGTCACCCTGACTAAGGGGAGGAAAATATTTTGGCCAGATCTGGGTCACAGATTGTCATGGGCTGAATTGTGTCCCCTCTAAATGTGTATGTTGAAGTCTTAACCCCTAATACTTCAGAATGTGATTGTATTTGGAGATGGAGTTTTTAAGAGGTGATTAAAGTTAAAATGAAGTCATTAGAGTGGGCCCTAATCCATTACGACTGGTGTTGTTATAAGAAGAGGTGATTAGAACAAAGACAGGTATGGAGGGAAAACCAAGTGAAGAGGGAAAACCAAGTGAAGACGCAAGAAGGCAGCCGTTTGCAAGCTGAAGAGAGAGGCCTCAGAAGAAACCGACCCTGCTGACACCTTGATATGAAACTTCTAGCCTCCAGCACTATGAGAAAATACATTTCTTCACTTTGGGAGGCCGAGGTAGGTGGATCACTTGAGGCTAGGAGTTCTACAACAGCCTGGTCAACATGGTGAAACCCTGTCTCTATGAAAAATACGAAGAGGAGTTAGGCGTGATAGTGTACACCTGTAATCCCAGCTACTTGGGAGTCTGAGGCACAAGAATCACTTGAACCTGGAAGGTGGAGGTTGTAGTGAGCTGAGATTGTGTCACTGTCTTTAAAAAAAATGAAATTTCAGCTGTTTAAGCCACTCAATCTGTGTTACCTTGTTATGGCAGCCTTAGCAATCTCATAACACAGATCCAGCTCTGGAACTGAGGGTGGATTTATTTAGGTCCCACTTGAACTAGCCTGTGAGTAGAAGGGGAGTGGTTCCCTAAAGGAAAACCAAGGGACTTTTATCATAAGGAAGAATAGTGGGTGCTGGTAGAAAAAAAATGGCAGTGTCCACTGCTGGGTTAGAGTCATAATAATTATCGAACATGCATTATCTGTTGGATCTTGAAAGCACCTTATACTTAATATGACAACCCCATGAGGTTGAAACTATATTTTCCTCACTTAATAGGTGTGAAAACTGAGGCACACACAGGTAAAGCGACTTACCCAACTTCGGGTGGTCAATAAGTAGCAGAGCCATGATTGATATCCACACCTATCTGGCTCCAGAACCTCCTCTTTTTATCTATATCTTGAGAGCCAATGATGGCTAGTTTTGGATCCTATAGCACTTTCATCCCCAAGATTGAAAAAGCTCTGGCATGAGGCATGGGAAGGATGTGTTTCATGTTAATTAAGGAAAATTCACAGTCTGCAGAATTCACAAGTTTGTTTTGGAGCTGTGTCTGATCTAAGCAAGCCCTTGACCGATTTGAGTTAATTAGCCTTGCAGAACATGAAGTAATTACTGTTGTTCCTCAGAACTGGGGGTGGGGAGATACTCACTGACTTGTAACCACGCCAGCCCTGACTCCTAAGTCAAAGGCTCAGAACTTCAAATCCTCAGCTAGGAGACAAGATGGAGAAATTCATTAATTACTGTGCTTTTTTTCTCTCGTGTGTGTTTACTGTGTTTTCTGTCACATGAATACCAAGGCAAGCCTCATACCTTCCTGAATCAGTGGGCTAAAGTCTACAACTGAGTAGAGGATCTGTCCTGAATTTTATGAACAGGATCTCCAGTTTGAAGCATGTAAGCTTGGGAAACGAATTCAGAAAATATCAGACCCATACATGGTCATCATAACTTTTCCAAGTGGGTCTGATATTTCTTTTGAAACCATCTCATGGCTCTATTTGTAAATCCTGATTGTTTTTGGCAGGATTTGTTGGTTGCAAGAAAGGGCAATCTATGCAGGCTCGTTCAAAAACAAAATTTAAGGGGTTCTTTTTATTGAGTCCTTATCATCTGAGTCTTGTAGCTGTGAAGTTGTGTAGAGAAGCAAAAGTTGTTGGCTAGCAGTGGCAGCTCATGCCTGGAATCCTGTTACCAGAAAAGAGTCTAGATCCAGACCCTAAGAGAGAGTTCTTGGATCTTACGCAAGAAAGAATTGGGGGCGAGTCCACAGAGTAAAGTAAAAATAAGTTTATTAAGAAATAAGGAAATAAAAGGATGGCTTCTTCATAGGCCGAGCAGCTCCAAGGGCTGCTGGTTGGCTATTTTTATGGTCATAGGCTAAACAAAGAGTGGATTATTCATGAGTTTTCCAGGAAGGCGGCAGGGATTTCCTGGAATTGAGGGTTCCTATTCCTTTTAGACTATGTAGGGTAAATTCTGGATGTTGCCATGGCATTTGTAAGCTATCATGGTGCTGGTGGGAGTGTCTTTTAGCATGCTAATGTATTTGAATTAGTGTGTAATAAGTGGTGAAGATGACCATAGGTCATTTTTGTTACCATCTTGGTTTTGGCCAGGTTACTTCTTTACTGCATCCTGTTTTATCATTAGGGTCTTTGTGACCTCTATCTTGTGATACCAGTCCTGCTGACCACCTATCTCATCCTGTAACCAAGAATGCCTAGCCTCCTGTGAATGCAGCCCACCAGGTCTTAGCTTCCTTTAGTTCAAATGCCTCTGATAATCCCAGTACTTTGAGAGGTGGTGGAGGGAGGATTGCTTGAGGCCAGGAGTTCCAGACCAGCCTGGGAATCATAGAATAACCCCATCTCTGAAAATAAAAAAGAAACATTAGCCAGGCATGCTGGTGTGTGCCTGTAGTTCCTGCTACTTGGGAGGCTGAGGCAAGAGGATTATTTGAAGCCCGGAGTTTGAGGCTGCAGTGAGCTCTGATCATGCCACTCCACTCCAGCCTGAGTGACGATGGAGCGAGACCGTTTCTTAAAAAACAAAAAAAAAGTTGTTATAAAATGTTTTTCCATAATTACACAATTTGAACTATGAAACATTTTAATAATTAAATGAGTTTCCCTACTTAATATTAGCATGCAGCCTTTTCCTTTTCTTTCTTTCTTTTATTTTTATTTTTATTTTACTTTAAGTTCTGGGGTACATGTGCATAACGTACAGGTTTGTTACATAGGTACACATGTGCTGTAGTAGTTTGCTGTACCTATTGACCAATATTCTAAGTTCCCTTCTCTCATCCCCCATCCTCCGACATGCCCTGGTGTATGCTGTTCCCCTCCCTGTATCCATGTCTTCTCATTGTTCGACATCCACTTATGAGTGAGAACATGAGGTGTTTGGTTTTCTGTTTCTGTGTTACTTTGCTAGCATGAAGCCTTTTCTACCACATCAATTTCCTTGTGACTCCATCTCTCAAAGGACCCCCAAATTTTGAATGCCTATCATATGTCCTTGCATGGATTGCTGTTTTTTACAACCAATGAGCCCTGTCAAAGAGAATCAGTCTCTCACTGACTGTCTGACCCTGGTGCATGTACAATATAAGCCACCTGCAAATGTGTAATTGAAAATCTTGTTTAACATGTAGGATTCCATGAAGCTGATGAAAGTGATGTTAAAACATGCTTTAAAAACAGACAAAATCACAGATGACCCCCTGAGAATCCAGCAGCGTTGGAAGAGTCAATGCTGATACTCAGCCTGAATCTGCAGGTTCAGCCATGTAGGTTGTCTTGGTGACTGTTCTGAGAACTACTGGCAGTCATTTGTTAAGAAATAAAGCAACTTGGAGGACATTAGGACAATTCTCTGTTCTGAGAATTGTTCAGTGCCTGTATCAAACTGGTTACTCAATATTTTGAATACCATCTCAAGAAGGGTTAACAGTTGAAGCAAAAAAAAAAAAAAAATGACAAGGAAAACGATTCAGTGAACACTTCAAAAGAGAAATATTTAAATATCAAAAGATTCAAAAGAGCCTTAGGAAAAATTGGTAAAGCCCTTGACTATTTTTTAAAATGACCTTTTTGTTTTATGCTATGGAAGCCAAACCTGAAGTGAAAGATTTTGTCAGAAAAATTACAACCAAAAAAAATCACTACTTAATTCATTTTCTGTTCTTTAAAGAATTCATGCACAGTTGAAATGGTCACCTAGATTTTGTTATTTTGATAGGGCATAGTTTTATTTTTTTAAGCTCACATTTCCAATCAAGTCCCTTTCCTCTTCTACAATTTGCTATGAAAATTTGGGCTCAAGCCGGGCTCGGTGGCTCGCGCCTGTAATCCCAGCACTTTGGGAGGCGGATTCAGGTGGATCACCTGAGGTCAGGAGTTCAAGACCAGCCTGACCAATGTGGAGAAACCCCATCTCTACTAAAAGTACCAAATTAGCCTAGCATGGTGGTGCATGCCTGTAATCTCAGCAACTCAGGAGGCTGAGGCAGGAGAATTACTTGAACCTGAGAGTTGGAGGTTGTGGTGAGCAGAGATCACACCATTGCACTCCAGCCTGGAATACAAGAGTGAAATTCCATCTCAAAAAAAGAAAACAACAACAACAACAAAAATAAAATAAAAACACAAATGAAAATTTGGGCTTGGGATTAAGAATCATTTTATTTAAAACCTTTTTGTTAAAATCAAAAACATTTTTTTTCTTCCATGGATCAGGTGCTCCATTTTAAAGAGTCACTTTCAATGTCTTTTTTCCACCAGGGGCTGCAGTCTTCCCCTTCCACGTTTTGTCATGGTGGCTCCATTTCTCTGCCTCCCTTTTCACATCTATGCTCCCTGCTCACTCATGAGCCATAATGATGGCTGGCCCCTCCCTAGCCATAGGTTATTGGATCGGGGGTGGGCCATGACCCAAGAGCATCTATTCCATAGGCTGGCCAAGGACTAGACTTGATAAAAAGGACATGAAGCTTGACCAAACGGACTCATTCTCAGGACCCTCTAAAGAACATGGTCAGAGTTAGCTAGATACCACGATGATCCTGGCAGTAAAACGACACAACAATGCTCCTGTTGTTTTGGGTCAAGAGCAAGTTTCAGGAGTAAAACTGAGTAACCCAGCAGAACCAAGATGTTGATCGGGCCCCAGAGTTCTCACCTATTGCTCTTCTCCTGTCATATGCATTGGGTACTCTTCTCCTGGTGACAATACTACAAATTTTCTCCATCCATGTCATATGGTAGAACTGATCTTATCCTTAGATAAGGGTCATCATGTGACCCAGTCCTGGACAAGCAGCTCATTATGTGCCCTTAGCCATAATGGTTAGTTATGAATTAGTATAAGCATGCTACCTAACTTAAGCCAGTAACAGTCAGATGAAGGACTTTTGTTTGAATTTGTTAGAGAAAAAGAACCCAGGAGGGTGTACATCTGAAACTACTAGCAGTGATTTGTTAAGAAGAAATAAAGCAACTTGGAGGACATCAGGACCAAGAGGTAGAGAGAAAATAAATCCTAATGGATTCAACTATGCCTGAAACCAGCTACTGCCACAGACTTCCAGCCAACATTTCTCTCTTTGCTTAAGCTGGTTTGGATTGGGCTTTATGTTGCTTTTTATGAAAAGAGCCACAACCAACACAACATTGTTTATTTGATTATAATAATAATAACCCATTTTAACCATTCCAAGATATGTTTTTAGCCATACTTCCCTCTGATTCTCTTAACAATACTGTGATGCAGACAGGGCAAGGGTTATCATCTTGATTACTGCCAGATGTAGGGAGCTACAGTGATGCTTTCTTAAGCACTTGGAAAATACAAGGAGTAAAGATTGCCATCTGAGTGTTAAAACGTGAAGTTAATATATTATGGATCAGAGAAGAGTAATGCAAAGTAACCTTTAAGAGACAGGATGGCTCCCAGGGTTGCAAGACTTGGCTGTCACACAATCAAATGTACTAACATATTTAAAGAAAGACTGTGTCCACCATGGAAGCCTAGAGGACAGAGTTGCAAAGGCAGCTTGTCCAATAGAGGATTCTCAGTCTTTCAATATCTCTTGTTCCAGTGGCCAGACTAGATCTAGAGACATGCTTTCAGCTACAAGTCGTATAAAAGCAGATTGTTAACAGTAGTCAATTAAAGGTGGCTAAAACTTCCTTGCCACACCTCCCATTGTGAGGCAGGGTCTCATTCCCTTCCCCTTGAATCTGGGCTTACTCTCTGACTTACTTTTAAAAATGAAGGAAGCAGAAGCAGTGCTGTATAATTTCCAAGGCTGAGCTGAAAAAGATTTGCAACTCCCACTTTTGCACACTTTGAAGACTTCCTTTTGGAATCCAACTGGCCATGCTGTAAGAAGCCTAAACCATGTAGAGTGAATTGTCAGCACCAATTACCAGTCACATGAATGAGCTATTTTGGGCATTCTGGCTCAACTGAGCTTCCAGCTGACTCCCAGTCAACACCCTGTGGAACAGAATAACCACCCAGCTGAGCCCAGTCAACTCAAAGAATCATTAGAGATAATAAATGGTTTAAATCATTGAGTTTTTGGGTGACTTTAGTAGTGCAACAGATACCTGAGATAACAATGGCTTAAACAACAAAGGCATTTAATTGTCTACTTTAATTGGAAGT
Source organism: Cacajao melanocephalus (assembly GCA_963573385.1). Taxonomy (NCBI): domain Eukaryota; kingdom Metazoa; phylum Chordata; class Mammalia; order Primates; family Pitheciidae; genus Cacajao; species Cacajao melanocephalus. Next base: position 47,066 of record CAUYLG010064551.1, read on the forward strand.
CTGGATGTTGGAAGTTTCAGGTTTGGTGTAGTTGATCAACAATGTCATCAATTGTCTGTACTCTTTCTTCTTTTCCATTCTGCAATCCTTAGCACATTGGCTTTTCATCCCCCTCATGGTGTCATGTCATGGTGGCAAGAAGGCTGCTCCATCTCCGGGTATCACATCCACATTTAAAGCAGAAAAAAGGGAAAGGGGTAGTGCCAGTGAGGTCTTCTCTTGCCTCTGTTCACTTCTTCAGGAAGCTGAATGTCTTTCTGGAAGTCCCTAGGAGAATTTGACAGTGTATCTCATTGACCAGATGTGACCACCCTTCTTAGCAGAGAAAGTGAGTCTATGTTTTTCTACTCTCTATAGTGTGAAGTAGGCATGGGAAATGGGATTGGCAATGGTCTTTTGGTAGCAACCAAAAGTCTCTAGTTTTGGTGCCAACCCAAAATCCCTGCCATGAGATAAATGCAGACTGACTTGTGATAGTTATGATCCCATTTGAACTATCCTTTCCATAAGATGCTTGCTCCCAGCCATTTCAATCTAGTGCTACTAAACATTCAATGAATGCATCCATCACTCTTTGTCTCAATTTTGTTAATCAGAAATCCAAATTATTATTTATTTCTCCAGGTTGGTCTTCTTACTAGGAGAAACAGTGCTGGTTGTGTGAACTTTCTGAGTCAGTCTATCTCTACAACAGTAATTTCTCTCTCTTCCCTCCCTTCTCTCTCTCTTTTTAAGAGGTAAAGTCTCACTCTGTTGCCCAGGCTGGAGTGGAGGGGCACAATCATAGCTCACTGCAACCTTCTGGGCTCAAGCAATCCTCCTGCGTCAGCCTCCCAAGTAGCTGGGATACAGGTAGCACCACCATGCCCAGCTAATTGTTAAATTTTTTGAAGAGATGAGGATCTTGCTAGGCTGGAAGTATTGCCTAGACTGGTCTCGAACTCTTGGCCTCAAGAGATCCTCCCACCTCAGCCTTCCAAAGTGTTGGGATTATAGGCAAGAGACACCACACCCAGCCATTTCTCTTTATAAATGAATAAATCGCCATCTGGTTTATACTTCAGTCTTAAGGTATGGCTAATGTGAGTCTAATTCTGAGATAATACCACTCTCAGTGTGTTGAGAAAGTCAAGTCTTAATATTTGTAAGTGTCTGGTTAAAGTCATGTAATCTTCATGCTGTCATGTGAATCTCTTTGGGAGACAGCTTGCTGGTTCTTTCTTTTGGTAGAGACAATTGATGGCTGAGAGAAAGCACCTGAATTTGCTGGAGATGAGAATCAATCGGGCTGCATAGTCATTTATCCAGCTCCCTGCCCTCTTGAATACACCGAAACCCTGGTGACTTTACGCTCTTGGAGATGTTTGACCTCATGTCCCAGATTTTATAATTCTATTCTGATTTTGAACAATCTGCCTATTAACCTCAGAAGGTCAGTGTCATGGCTAAGAACATCATCAGCTTGGGCTTGTCTTCCAGCTCTACCCCAGGTTAACGGTGTGACCTTGTGCAAATGTTTTCCCCTCTCTGAGCCTCAGTTTCCTCATCTGTAAAATGGAGGCAATATTCAGACCTCTACCTTGCAAAGCTGTTATCAGGATTGATAGCGTTGATGTATGCAATGCTCTTGGCAGAGTATCTGGCTGGAGCTAGTACTGACTAAGGGAAAGCTATTCTTATTTTCACAGACCTTGTGTCTCAAACTGGAGATCAGAAAACCTGGTCACCCAGAGTCGCACTCTCCTCATCCTTAAAGGCCCTATTCCTACGTTCTGTAATTGTTCAGTGAATGTCAATGGTACACGTAATACCGCACTCCGCATTGAAGGGGATAGAAGAAAAGAAATGTAAGACATGCTCCCTGGGCTCAGGGAAGGTATAACTTGGTTGGACAGACAATATATAAAAACATGAAATGGTTATGTAACCATGCACAACGTATCAAGATGGTGGAGTAGCCAGGAGTACAATGAAGGCTGCCTCAGCACCATTTGTCCTGTCCTGTTGTAGTGAAAATAGCAGTGGACTTGAAGTCAGACAGCCTTCGCTGGACACTCCACACCCCAGGCTGGGTTACAGACCATCCACTGCCCCTGGTTGTTCCCTTTCATACTGCTTACCATGCTTAAATGTAATGGCCTGTTTACTGTCAGTCTCCCCTATTAAATTGGCAGCAACGGCAGGCAGGCACTCATTCATTTATTTATTCATTGAGCAAATATTTATTGGGCACCTGCTGCATGCCAAATGCTGTTCTAGGCAATGAGAACAACACAGTCATAGCCTATATCCTTGGAAAAATCACAGTCTAAGCTTATAGAAAGATAGTAAACAGAGAAATGCATAGATATATACAATGTCAGGTGGCCCTAAGTCCTGGGAAGAAACGTAAAGCAGGGTAAGGAATGCTATAGACGTGGAGATGCATTACCCAAGACCCTCCAAGAGAGATCTTGCTGTCCAGCTGCAGGGAGTGTGGTCAGCAGGCTGCCGCCACCTGTTTTCTCCCTCAGGGTCTGCCTCAGCTGCAGAGAGCCACCTTGCTCAAGCTCATGTCTGTCCCAGGGCCATGGATATCCAGTGACTTAAGTGAGGTGGGGATATAAAAGCACAGTCATTTCAGCCTGACTCAGGACACTGATGCACAGCATTCTCTGCAGAGCTCTTTGTCAGGGTGGATGAGCCTTTGTGGAGCCTAAAATGGTGTATCTCTCCCTCTGCCCAATTCTGCTTCTTCCCCTTTTGCTTTTACAGGGTCTGATTCCTAGAGAACCTCTTAGACCCCACACCCCATCTCTGCTTCAAGAGAACCTGATCTGTGAGAAGGCAATGGAGCATAATTACATGGGACCTGTGGGGAGGCTTGGCATCTTGGATAAGATGGCCAGGGAAGGGCACTTTGAGAAGGTGATATTTGAGCAGAGACTAGGAGAGGAGGGAGTCAGCTGTGCTAAGGTCTGGAGGAACTGTGTTCCAAGCACAAGGTACAGCAAGTCCCAAAGCCCTGAGATAGGAATGTACTTGGCACATGTGAGCATTATCAGCAAGGCAGCCTGGTGGGCTTAAGCCCAGGGATGTAAGCCGACTGTTAGAATGCAGATTGAAAGGCAGCCAGAAGGTCACACATGCAGGGGCATCTCCACCTTGTATCCCTAGGGTACATGGTAGATGCTCAATAAGTGTCTGCTGAACCTAACTGGTTCTCATTCCAGCTCCTTTCTTCTCTCTCTGTGTGACCTTAGACAGGTGGTTACTTAACCTTCCAGTGCCTCAGTTTCCCCACCTGTAGTCAGCAGCAGAGGTGGGACTCCTGAGCTCTGATTTGGAGCTCTTGCTGCCATGTTATTTTCTCTTCTTGCAAAGTCTCTTCCCTCTCCCTCTAGGGATTTGGAGCACACCTGGTGCCACCCCAGGACTCTCAGCAGATGGTTCCCACTAGAAAGGTGGATGCTTTTGGCAGCTCAGCCCCACATCCTGGAGCCCCTGAGCTGAGAAACAGCTGCACCAGGGCAGTGGGTGGGGGAGGTGGCAGAGCTGGGAGGGAAAGTTAGATTTTTCTCCTCTGATAATAAATAAACCCAATTAAGGTGTCCCCACACCCATGGACAGGGTGCTCCATTGGTGGGCCTTATTGCTTAGATAAAAACTGCAATATCTGAAAATTGTCTCGGGCACCTAAGAACTCCCATTTTATGACTTGCACGTGCCTGGAATAAATTGCGTTCACTGCCTTGTTATATATAATTCAGATCCTTATGGATGCGGGTGGGATGCATAACGCTCTTGTAATGATTTATTTATTGGCGGAGGGGAAGCAGAGTGCACCCACTGGGTTCTGCCCAGCCTGTCTGACAGCTCACAGGGTTGGTCTTGCAGGCATATGCTGGATTAGCCTTGAGAAGGAGGAGCCAGTCTGGGCTCTTTAGCTTTCCTGGAACACAGTCCTGGCTGGGTAAGGGCCACTTTTTCAGTACAAGGCTTTGTCTAAGGCAACCACTAGCTGAGTGAGGGGCTTTGCAAGTGTGATTTGAAGTTTCCTCCTTGCCAGCTTGGATACTTGTATTTCCATTTTACTGATGAGGAAATGAGGATCAGAGAAGTTATGTGACTTGCCCAAGGTCACCCAGCCAGCCAAGCAGTAATGAGATTTTCATATCAGATGAATTGGCCTTCACTTGCCCATTTGCACCTGAGCCAGGTGCTCAATGCACATGAACTCACTTCCTCTTTGGTACCAGGCAGGGAAGTACAGATGATTTATTTCTCATTTTATAGACAATGTAATGAAGATCCGAGAGGTGAAGGAGCTGCCCAGGTTCACCCCTCTAGAAATGGAATGCCTGGGATTTTAACTGAGGCAGGTCAACATTCATTCATTCATTCACTCATTCATTCATTCATTTCTGTATTCATTAATTCATTCATTCAATCAATCTCTCCATGCCTCAGTTTCCTCCCTTGTCAACTGGGGATAATATTAGTACCTACCTTGTGGGATTATTCTGAGGTTTAAATGAGGGATTAAAAATTAATTAATATAAATAAAGTGTGTAGAATCCGTGTCTGGCCCCAGAAAAGTATACAATAGATTTTTAGCTACAGTAATAATTATTTTATCGTTCACTTATTCATTCTTTTATTCCACAGATATTTTTAGGTAGCCTACTATGTGTCGGGTACTTTCTTAGGGGTATTGCACATGAGCTCACTTTTATTCTCATTACTGCCTTCATCTCATAAAGGAGGAAACAGCTCCTAGACATGAAATAAACTGAGGGTGTTCCCCTGATTAGGAGGTGAGTGAGTTCCATTTTCCAAAGTAGATGAACATTCATTCATACGTTTATTTACTTGCTGATTTGATATATTTTTATTAAAATATGTGTGGCATAGGTGCTTCACTCATTTTTGTTGATTAAATGCATGAATGAACACACTGGGGGACAAGGCTGGTTCCCATTCTCAAAGCACTTATGATTTCTTGCATGGGATAAGAACAAGTGGACAGGAAATGATCACACTTCATGAATCACACTTCATGAATTCTACAATGCACTTTTTTTTTCACTTGTTAACCTCTCTGAAATTAGGATGCATTTTGCAGTTGAAGATGTTGTAAGATCACTGTAGGCTAGTAGTGGTCAGGATGAGGTTGGCCTTTCAGTGAAGCTATCTTTTAAGAATTCTTGTGGCTGGGCATGGTGGCTCACACCTGTAATCTCAGCATTTTGGGAGGCCAAGGCAAGCAGATCACTTGAGGTGAGGAGTTCGAGAGCAGCCTGGCCAACATGATGAAATCCAGACTCTACTAAAAATATGAAAAGTAGCCTGGCATGGTGGCAGCCTGTAATCCCAGCTACCCAGGAGGCAGAGGCAGGAGAATTGCTTGAACCTGGGAGATGGAGGTTGCAGTGAGCCAAGATCGCACCACTGAGCTCTAGCCTGGGCAACAGAATGTTTCCATCTAAAAAAAAAGGAAAAAAAGAATTCTTGTATCTTCAAGTGTTTTTTTGAGACTGTCTTGCTTGGATGCCCAGGCTAGCATGCAGTGGTGCAATCATAGCTTACTGCAGCCCCCGTCTTCCAGTCTTAAGTGATTCTCCTGTCTCAGCCTCCTGAGTGGCTAGGACTATGTGCACATTCTACCCTGCCTGAGTAGTTTTTTTTTTTTTTTTTTTTTTTTTTTTTAACGAACCTTGCGCTGTCACCAAGCTGGAGTATAGTGGGCATGATCTTGGCTCACTGCAACCTCCACCTCCTGGGTTCAAGCGATTCTCCTGCCTCAGCCTCCTGAGTAGCTGGGACTACAGGCATGTGCCACCATGCACAGCTAATTTTTTTATTTTTAGTAGAGACAGGGTTTCACCATGTTGGCCAGGATGGTCTCGATCTCTTGACCTCGTGATCCACCCACCTTGGCCTTCCAAAGTGCTGAGATTATAGGCATGAGCCACCACACTTGGCCTCTTTAATGTTCTTAATGGCACAGTGGAGAATGTCCTGTGAGAAAACATGATTTTAAAAATCATTTAGAAGATACAGACTTTGTACTGAAAATAATTGGAATATCTTAGTTAATGTATTTTACTTGTATTTTCTTTTTTTTTAAAAAAGTATATGCAGAGTGATATGTGATAAAAATTGATGTTTAAATAAATCTAAAAGTGCTTTTTAAATAATACAAACAAAAATTCTAAGTGATAAGAAAGCATTGTGACTCCTAGGTATACCCAAGAGACTTGAAGGCATATGTCTGCACAAAACACATGTACACGAATGTTTATAACAATAGCAAAAAATGTGTAAACAACCCAAATATCTATCAGCTGATGAATGGGTAAACAAAATGTGATCTATCCATACAGCAGAATATTATTTGACCATAAAAGGTTGTGAAGTATGCATACATGCTACAACACAGATAAACCTTGAATATGTTATGCTAAGTGAAAATGCCAATCATGGCCAGTCATGGTGGCTCACACCTATAATCCCAGCACTTTGGGAGGCCGAGGCAGGTGGATCACCTGAGGTTGGGTCGGGAGTTCGAGACCAGCCTGATCAACATGGAGAAACCTTGTCTCTACTGAAAATACAAGGTTAGCCAGGAATGGTGGTGCATGCCTGAAATCCCAGCTACTTAGAAGGCTGAGGCAGGAGAATTGCTTGAATCCGGGAGGCAGAGGTGGTGGTGAGCCGAGATGGCACCACTGCACCTCTCCAATCTGGGCAACAAGAGCGAAACTCCGTAAAAAAAAAAAAAAAAAAAAAGGAAGTGCCAATTATAATACTGAAAAATCACAATCCCAAACACCCTAATCTCGAATGCTGAAATCCTTTGATCAAAATTTCTGACCAGTCGCTGTGGCTCATGCCTTTAATCCCAGCACTTTGGGAAGCCAAAGTGGGTGAATCACAAGATCAGGAGTTAGAGACCAGCCTGACCAACATAGTGAAACCCCATCTCTACTAAAAATAAAATTAGGTAGACATGGTGGCACATACCTGTAATCTCAGCTACTCAGAAGGCTGAGGGGGGAGAATTGCTTGAACCCAGGAGGTGTTCGCCACTGCACTCCAGCCTAGGTGACAGAGCGAGACTCTGTCTCAAAAAAGAAAAAAAATCAAAATTTCTAAAGATCAAAATCCCTAAAGTCTAAAATCCCCAAAATCACAATTAGTGCATCTTTGGTTGCTTGCAGGATAGTTGCATCATGTTAGATGGAACTAATACATTGTTATTGTCTTTTTTTTTTTTTTAAATTAAGTATGTTTTAAAGTGATGCGTATGGGTGCCAAGTTGTGTATGGGTGCCAAGCTGTGTATGGGTGCCAAGTTGATAAAGGTGGATTTAATTTGGTCAAGTTTAACCTAGCCAAACATTATTTTGGGTGTGTCAGTGAGGATGTTTCTAGAAGAGATTACTGTGTGAGTCTGAGTGGACTAGGGGGTGATGATCTGCACTCAATGATGGTGTACACCATTCAGTTGGCTGAGGGTCTGGAAAGAACAAATAAAAAAGGTGAATCAATCTCTCTCTTCTGAGAGGTGGGACAGACTTTTCTTCTGCTGTTTTTGTTTGATCTGATCAATAGACTTAGGTTGCCCATCATAGTATTTCAGATGACCACAAGTTATATAAAGAAATAGCTACTCATAACAATTATACAGGTGTGACTGTCACTAGCATACTTGAGTGTTTATGCTTACAAAAATACATATGTTATTATTGCTTATTTTATTGTTTTGTGTGGCCACTGTTGGTGAGGGTGTAAGTTAGTTCAACCTTTGTGGAAGACAGTGTGGTGATTCCTCAAGGCTCTAGAACCAAAAATACTATTTGACCCAGCAATCCCATTACCGAGTATATACCCAAAGGATTATAAATCGTTCTACTGTAAAGACACATGCATATGTATGTTTATTGCAGCACTGTTCACAATAGCAAAGACTTGGAACCAACTCAAATGCCCATCAATGATAGACTGGATAAAGAAAATGTGGCGGCACATATACACCATGGAATACTATGCAGCCATAAAAAACGATGAGTTCATATCCTTTGCAGGGACACAGATGAAGTTGGAAACCATCATTCTCAGCAAACTAAGACAGGAGCAGAAAACCAAACACCATATGTTCTCACTCATAAGTAGGAGTTGAACAATGAGAACACATGGACACAAGGAGGGGAACATCACACACCAAGGCCTGTCGGGGTTGGGGGTGGGAGGCTAGGGAAGGGATAGTATTAGGAGAAATACCTAATGTAGATGACGGATTGATGGGTGCAGCAAACTACCATGGCACGTGTACAACTATGTAACAAATCTGTGTGTTCTGCACATGTATCCCAGAACTTAAAGTATAATTAAAAAAAACGCTATATCCCATAAATATATGCAATTAAGTGTCAATTTGAATCAAAATTTTAAAAATAAAAAAATTAATTAAAAAATTAAAAAAGCAACAAAACAATAACACAAAAGAATACTCCAGCCCAAAACGTCAATGGTGCCAAGGCTGAGAAACTCTGAGTTAGTGGCTCTCAACTGTATCAGAACCAGTATCTCCTTGTTACAACCTCCTTCACTTTCCTGAAATAAAATCAATAGGAAATACATACATATATATATGTAAAGCACCGTAGCAATCTTTTTTAGGGTTACACACAATAATGATAGTGGCTTAGATTTCATGAAACACAATATAATGTAACACGGTCAATGTTATATCTGGGTAAAGATAGGGTTGGGGAGGCATCCAGGCCTGTCTGGGGGAGCAGGGAAGGCTTCATGGAGGTGGTGGTGGTAGGACAATGTCAAAGCTGAGGCTGTGGGGATAAGAAAGAGTGAGAGTGAAACATAAGTGATCGCTGCGCATGTGCAAAGGCTGGGAGGTGAGACTCTGTTCTTTAAGGAGATGGGCTTTTCCCAATACAGATGCTGGGCTTTACCCTTAGGACTTTGAGGGGTGCAAAGATGAGTGAGGCTGAGATCTAGCAGCGACAATAAATAATCCGTGCCCATTCTCCCAGGTTGGCATCTACAAATAACCCATTAGGTATGTTCAAAGGGAGGAATGAGACAGGGAGGATGGAGAGTCACTCTTGGATGAGGTTTTAAAAAGCAGAAGAGTCGTGACAATTTCTGCACTCCTAGAGGGATGATAAACAGCACAACCATTCTGGAGGGCAATTAATTTGGCAAAGGGCTAACCTTTTCACCCAGCCTTTCCACAACCATGCCTTTGTCCTAAGGAAATGCTTATGGCTATTCCCAGCTGTCTATTCAGCACACCTGTGCAACACATGACAAATCGTGGAATCAGTCTGGATACATGACAAGGGGCTTGTGGGTTCTAGACACCACGGCACCATCACCAAAGGGTCAAGTGTGTTGGTTGAGTGCAGACCTGGATGTTGGGTAAACCTGACTTTAGGCAAACCTTATGCAAGTCTCACTTTCCCCATGTGTAAGATGGAGATGACCATAATGAAACTTATCTCATAGGGCTGAGGTAGGGATGAAATGGACAAAGACACAAGAAGCACTTAGAACAATGTGTAGTGCATCAATAGTAGCTTTATTGATTATTATCTTATGGAGCTAATAACACGGATGGGCTTGGGGGTTATTAAATGATAGTGAAAGATATTCAAGACCTGTCATGAAGTGAAAAAAAAAAGGTAGTTGAGAAGGGACCCCATTTTCATGGGTGTAGCTATAGATATAATTTATTTTTTTTTCTTGGTGCTTTAAAAAAATTTCCTAAAGTTTTGAAGGGAACAAGAACACATTGTGTAATCAGGGTGGGAGTACTTTATGATTTGTTTTTCTAAAGAGATACTTTGAAGACATGCGTCTCACTGCAAAAGCACAGAGCATCTCCCAGCTCCATCTTCCATTGGCCAACGAGACACTTTCTGAGGGTTCCCTGAGCAGCAGGACTCCAACCTACAGTTTTGATGTGAGTTGAAACTCAGTGCAGGCTGCGTGATCTAAAAATAGGTAGAAAAACTTGAGTCTGTGGCTGCCCCAGTTTTCCCAGTTCCTACGAGGCACTTCAGTTAATAGAGATCAGAAGTTTTAAACCAGGCTGGGCACAGTGGCTCACGCCTGTAATCCCAGCACTTTGGAAGGCCAAGGTGGGTGGATCACCTGAGGTCAGGAGTTCTAGGCCAGCCAGGCCAACATGGTAAAAGCCCATCTATACTAAAATTACAAAAATTAGCTGGGCATGATGGTGGGCACCTGTAATCCCAGCTACTCGGGAGGCAGGAGAATCACTTGAACCCAGGAGGTGGAGGTTGCAGTGAGCCGAGATTGTGCCACAGCACTCCAGCCTGGGTGACAGTGCAAGACTCTGTCTAAAAAAAAAAGAAAGTTTGAAACCAAGCAGTGCTTCTAACAGCTCCCTAGGATGAAGTGGAAAGAGTGGAGCGCCCCCTCCTACCCTCTCCACCCACACCCTGCCCACAGCCGAGGCCCAGGCCTTCACGGGGCAGCTGGCTGGGGTGGCGGAGGTGGGGGAGCTAGACCTCACCATCAGGACCTCCTGCTAGTGATTTTCTTTACTCCTGGAAAATCCTGTCTCTTGGAGCTGCATCTGCCTCAGGGTCAGCCCTGGTTTGTGTTAACAGCCTCGGCTATGAGAGGAAGCACCCTGCTCATAAGTAAGGGGACAGAGCTGTCAGTGGTCCCAGGAGGCCAATTTCTTTTCTGAGCTGCTCAGAGAGGAACCAGGGCTCAGACCTGTTGAGTTCATTTCCTTTTCTCTGTTTCCACTGCTGCTAGCCTGGCCCATTCTATCTCCATTTTTTTTTTTTTTTGAATGTTTTTCTCCTCTTAAAATGAGGTGTAACACTACCATAAATCGCAGCTGGATGAGTTTTGCATAAGAACGCCCTCATAGGACACCACATAGATCAAGAGATAGAGCATTTCTCAGACCGCAGCAGCAACATCAGCCTCTCAGTCAGTATCACCCCAAAGGTAACCCCTTCTGGCCTCCATCACCAAGGATTCATTCGGCCCATTTAGAACTTTCTATAAATGGAATCGAATAGAATGTCATGTTTTGTGTCTGGCTTCTCTGCATTATGTCTGGGAGATTCTTTCACGTTCTTGGGGATAGCTGTAGCTCTTCTTTTTTCATTGCTGTGTAGCATTCCACTGTATGAATGGACTGCAATTTTTAAATACATTTTATGTTGATGGGCATGGGGATTGTTTCTGCTTTGTGGCTGGTATGAATAAGCCTGCTGTAGACATTTCTGTATGTGCCTTTTGATGGATATAAGCCTTTGTTACTGTGACTGTAATTTCTTGCCTGGGCAACTGCAATAGTGTTTTCCCTAATATCTTTTCCTCCTTTAATCTACTTTGTACATAGCTTTCAAAGTCATTTTTTTTTTTTGAGAGGGAGTCTTGCTTTGTCACCCAGGCTGGAGTGCAGTGGTGTAATCTCAGCTCACTACAACCTCTACCTCCAAGGTTCAAGCAATTCTCCTGCCTCAGCCTCCTGAGTAGCTGGGACTACAGGTATGTGCCACTACACATGGCTACTTTTATTGTATTTGTAGTAGAGATGGGGTTTCACCATGTTAGCCAGGATGGTCTTGATCTCATGACCTCATGATCCACCTGCCGCAGCCTCCCAAAGTTTTGGGATTACAGGCGTGAGCCACTGTGCCCAGCTGATTTTTTTTTTTTTTTTTTTTTTTTTTTTAAGACAAGATCTTGCTCTTCCACTCAGGCTGAAGTGCAGTGGTGCAATCATAGCTCACTGTAACCTTGAACTCCTGGGCTCAAGTGATCCTCCCACATCAGCCTCCTGAGTAGCTGTGATTACAGGTGTGGACCATTGTACCCAGCCCAGAGTGATCTTAAATAAAATTGTGTGACTTAGTTGCTTAAGCCTCTAAATGCTTTCTATTGCACTTAGGACAAACTCCAAACTCTTTACCCTGCCTGAAATAATCCTGCATACTCTGGCTTCTGCCTGCCATTCTTGTTTTTTCTTGAACCTCTCTCCCTTTCACCATGCCTCAGCCACCCTGGCTCTCTTTCTGGCCCTTTGGATATGCTATGCCTATTCTCTGCGTGGATCTTGGCGCTAGCTGCTCCATCTTCCTGGAATTTCCTTCCGTAAACCTTCTTATGTCTTATCTTTAGCGAATTCTTCCCTGACCAGCCTATCAGAAAGAGCCTCCAACGTTCATTCATTCTTGGTAGCATTTCTGTTCTCTAATACTCTCGTCTTCCCTGCACTATAAGAGCAGGGCACTTGTTCAACTTACTCACATCTATGACCCCAGTGATTAGCCTGTGATCTGGATTCTGAATGTTTGTTCATTGGCTAAATGAAGACATTAGCCATGGTGTATTCATCCGTTTTCACACTGCTATAAAGAAATACCTGAGACTGAGTAATTTGTAAAGGAAAGAGGCTTCATTGACTCAAAGTTCCACATGGCTCTAGAGGCCTCAGGAAACTTACAATCATGGCAAAAGGAGAAGCAGGCGTCTTCTTCACAAGATGGCAGGAGACAGAGTGAGCACAGGGAATGTGCCAGACACTTATATAACCATCAGCTCTCATGAGAACTCCTTCAGTATCATGAGAACAGCGTAGGAGAAACGGCCTCCATGATCCAATTACCTCTCTCCCTCAGCAGGGGGATTACAATTAGAGATGAGATTTGGGTGGGGACACAGAGCCAAACCAAATCATATAGGTATCCAGATCCTTTTTTTTTTTTTTTTTAAAGGAAGTAGTGTGGCCTAGTGTAGATGACCTTGGAGCTTAGTAATTCATCTGCCTGAGTATGAGGCAACTCTCTACCTCTTAATAGCTGTTTGATCATAATCCCACCTCCTCATGACTAACTTTCCCCATTTGTACAATGGGGATCACAGATTGTTGCAGGCATCTCAGACCTACTATTGCTGTTTCTAGAATAGCTATTTTGCAGAGCAGCTGTACTATCCCTATTTTACAGACATATAGGAAGAAAACATTGATTGAATGAAGATTCAGAGACTGTTCAGATCACACAGGCAATAAGTGGCAGTGCCAGGACTTGAACTCAGGTCTGGCTGACCCCAGAGCCCATGCAGACTCCGGTGGGAAGCATTCAATATGCAAATGAATTGAGGTTCTTGCTCTGATCAGGTTGGGTGGCCTGTTGAGTGTTTATATAATAAAAGAATTACACTACTGTGTCCGTAGCTCTTGAAGGTTTATACAACAGTTCCACTTGGTTAACTCACTTGACTCTCCCAGGATACCTGGAAAATGGGCAGGGCCAATAGAGATTCCTTTATTTTTTAAAATATTTATTTATTTATGAGACAGAGTCTCTGTCACCCAGGCTGGAGTGCAGTGGCATGATCTTGGCTCACTGCAACCTCTGCCTTCCAGGTTCAAGCAATTCTCCTGCCTCAGCCTCCCACATTGCTGGGATTATAGGCACCCTCCATCATGCCTGGAAAAGCTTTGTATTTTTATTTTTTTTTGAGACAGAGTCTCACTCTGCCACCAGGCACCAGGCTGGAGTGCAGTGGCACCATCTCAGCTCACTGCAACCTCCGCCTCCTGGGTTCAAGCAATTCTTCTGTCTCAGCCTCCCAAGTAGCTGGGACTACAGGTGCACACCACCATGCCCAGCTAATTTTTGTATTTTTAGTAGAGACGGGGTTTCACCATGTTGGCCAGGATGGTCTCGATCTCTTGACCTCATGATCCTCCCGCCTCGGCCTCCCAATGTGCTGGGATTACAGGCTTGAGCCACTGTGCCCAGCCAGTTTTATATTTTTAGTAGAGATGAGGTTTCACCATGTTGGCACCATGTTGGCCAGGCTGGTCTTGAACTCCTGACCTCAAGTGATCTGTCCGCCTTGGCCTCCCAAAGTGCTGGGATTATAGGCGTGGGCCACTGTGCCTGGCTGGGACTCCTTTATTTTGCAGGTGAAAGATCTGGGGATTCATGACTTGCCCTGAATCACTCTTTGGCCCCCAGACCCACTGCTATTCCTGCTGCCAATAACTCCTGACACTCTGGCCATGCTGTACAGTGGTTTCAGCATTTCCACACCTATTGTCTTGTAGCCCCCTGAAGTTTAGGGTTTTGCATGCCACCTATACTGTTTTTTATAATCTACTCTCTTAAAAAACAAAACTGAAAACCAAAAATGTGAGCCAATCCTCAGCAATATTATCAGTGAACTCGTGGTCTGATATTCTTTCAACAAATATTTGTTGAGCACATAGTACATACCTGACACTGTTTTAGGCACTGGGAGTACTTCAGTGCACCAAAAGAGAAAACCCCTGATCGTAGAGTGAGGGGAGACACACAATGAATGAATTAATAAATGTATACAATATCAGGTGGTGATAGGTGACATAAGGTAAAATAAAGCAGGTGAAGGTGACAGGGCCCAACAGTGTAATACAATAACTATACACATACATTTCAGAATAACAGTGGCCATTCAGGTACCATCTGGATTTGTCTTATACTACCAGGATTACGTAAAATACATAATGCTGTTTGGAAAACCTTCGAGCAGCCCCAAGAGGGTGGATCATGTGGGATCACCCTTTGTTTTTACTGAGCAGGAAACGGGTTCTGAGAAGTGTGGTGATTTTCCTAGGTTCACATAGCCAGAAAGTGCTATAATTGGGCCCTCTGATTCTGCCTCCTGCCTCTGTCATTTTCTAAATTGGATACAAATTCTGCCCTGAAAGAGTCTGAAGTTACAATTGACCTACTTTCCCCATGGAGTGGGACTGCCCGTCCACATCCCACCTGGTGCTTAGCTTCACCAGTGTGGACTGGTGGCATCTCCTAGCATCCCCAGACAGGAGGACAGGTTACAATTGATTGCCCTGTTGCCTTTGCTCCCCTGACCAGGCTGAGCCACTGCCAGAGATAAACTTGCTGATATTTCAGGGTGGAGATAGCATCTCTCCAGCCATCCTCCTTAATAAGCTTCCAGTCATTGGAGATGGCGATAACCTTATCTCCTTTTACAGATGTTCCTACCTGCCTCCCAGTCCCTCATGCAGTTGGGTTCCCCAGGGGCTAGAATACGTTCCCACCCACCTATTCAGGGTGAAAAACAAAACAGGACTCTCTACTTAGAGAAGGGGCATTGGCAACCTGGTGTTTCTTTAAAGAATGAGTGCCCCATTCAAAGATGTCTTTTTTGACCTCAAAATATCTTCCTCTCATATGAGGTGTCCAGGGTTGATCTATTTCACTTGGGAAATATGAAGCTCGGAGAGGTCAAGTGACTTGCCTAAGGTTGCACAGCATAGGAGGGGGAATGGCCTTAAAATAAGATAGGCAGGGCCGGGTGCGGTGGCTCATGCCTGTAATCTCAGCACTTTGGGAGGCCAACACAGGTGGATCACCTGAGATCAGAAGCTCAAGATCAGCCTGGCCAACATGGTGAAACCCTGTATCTACTAAAAAATACAAAAATTAGCCAGGTGTGGTGGCAGGTGCCTGTAATCCCAGCTACTTGGGAGGCTGAGGCAGGGACAATTGCTTGAACCCGGGAGACAGAGGTTGCAGTGAGCCGAGATTGCGCCACTGCACTCCAGCCTGGGTGACAGAGTAAGACTCTGTCTTAAAAAAAAAAGAAAGAAATAAGATAGGCAGGATAACCTCAGTGCTGTTATGAAGACAAAATTAACACTGGTCATGAAGAAGAGCCTGACAATGAGATATTGCTAAGTGTTGATGTACTCACCCAGCTGGGCAAACTGCATTGTGCCAGGCCCAGCAATGGTATACTGTTGTGGTTATCTTTATTAATAGTAATAATATCAGTGGTATTGTCTTCAAATATAAAGGATTAGGAGATCTCTGGGGCTTGTCATGTCTCCTGTCGTGACGTGGGAAATATCTATTGATAAATTGAGAAGGCAGCACCAGCAAGGTCAGGAAAATAATAATCCCTGCTACCATTTATTAAGCACTAACCATATACCAGTCACTGCGCTAAGTACTCTTTAAAAGTATTTTTAAAATTAAAATTATACAGACAATTTAGACCAGTGGTTCTCAGCTGAGTTGGAGGAGGGCAATGCGTGTGTACCTTTTTGCTTGTCCCAGGTGGGGAGGGAGGAGGGTTCTATCAGCATCTGGCAGGCGGACGCCAGCATCCTACAGGGCCCAGGACAGCACCACACAACCTAAGATTATCTGGTCCCAAATGTCAGTGGTGATGAGGTTGAAAAACTGCAGTTTAGATTCAAATAGTTCTACATAGCATGTTGCATAAAACAGCAATTTCCTAGCCTTTCTCTCCCTTTCCTCTCCTTAAAAGCAACCACTTTGCCTTTTTGGTGGGTTATTTTATCTACCTACACTTCTCTAAGCCTGCTTTTTTTTTTGAGACTTCCTGATTACTCCATCCTAGACATGATCTATTGGCTTCTCACTATGAAAAGTGTGAAAGTAGCTCTCCCTTCTCTGCCCCCAACTGTTCCTGCCTATACATAAGACCTCCCCCACCCCAGCCACAGCTACAGATCTGTTGTAATTTCTGTTGGATCAATATTCAGTGTTTACATTACTCTAACTGTAAATGATGTTTGCTGTGAATGTTGCAGTCAACTCAGATGACTTTTCCTTCCTACAAAACCTTTTGTTCTCTCTGAAGTTAATAATCGCCTTGTTTTTCCCTTGGCTTCGTTTTCTATGTACTTGCTGTTCACTCAACCCTCAAATCTTTGCCAATTGTCTAAATCTCCTTTCAAGATATTCAGATCCATCAGTGAGAAAAATCTATCAAATTGGCCTCTCAGAAGGAGTCTCTCCCAGAACAGGCTGAGTGTTTTGCAGGAATTGTTTTTATGGAAGACTCACAGCAGCCCAATGAAGTAGGTGTTACTATTGTCTTCATTGGACACCTGCTGAACTCGCCCTCAGGGAGGTCATTTGGGTACTTAGTATTACACAGCAATACATGGAGGATTTGGGACTTGATCCCAGGACTGTGTGACCCCATAACCCTTGGATTCCTTATGTCCCAGATCACTCTTAGGAGAAAGCCCTTTAACATACCTCCTCTAGGTTGGGTGCAATGGCTCTCGCCTGTAATCCCAGAAATTTGGGAGGCCAAGGCAGGCGGATCACTTGAAGTCAGGAGTTTGAGACCAGCCTGACCAGCACAGGGAAACCCAGTCTCTACTGAAAATACAAAAATGAGCCAGGCGTGGTGGTGCGCGCCTGTAGTCCAGCTACTCGGGAGGCTGAGGTGGGAGAATCACTTGAACTCTGGAGGTAGAGGTTGCAGTAAGTGGAGATCATGTCACTGCACTCCAGTTTGGGTGATAGAGTGAGACCCTGTCTCAGGAAAAAAACAAAAAAACCCAAAAACCTCCTCTAACTAGACTGTGATCTGCCTCAAGGAAACTGCAGTAGCTTATGCATTTCTGTATCCGCAGCACCCACCACAAGGCCAGGCACCAGGGAGAGCTCTGAGTACTGCCTGCTGATGAGTACATGAAGAATTTTGAGAGGCAGTGAGAGGAGAACACAGTGCTTCTCAATGGGGAATCAGAGAAGGTGGGGTGTAGTCTGCGAACTGGGGGCAAGTTCCTTAACCTCACCAGCCTCAGTCTCCTTGTCTGTGAAATGGAGCTGAGAACATCTGTTTCACAGGGCTATTTGCATGCAGCCAGAAAAAGCGAATGCTCAGGAACCTAGAAGACACGGTGCAGAAGATGCAAGGGCACGTTTGTTACTATGTATTCCTGCAAAGCTTCTCCTTTCCTTTTCCCTTCTTTTCTTGTAAGTGAAACATGGCATTATTAATTTAGAAAGGAAAAAGAAGTGCCTCATACTGGAGAAAAAGATATAGCTCAAGCTAGTTCTAATATGATAAAATATTTATATTAATGTGTCATAAAAATGGATTTGTTCTTCTCTTGCCTGGTATCGTTAATGGGTAGATATGTAACATCTTATTTTCTTGCCTCCTTTCTTCTCTCCTTCTTCTAGAATGGATAGGTTCAAGTGAGTATGAGGAAGCCATTTTTCATGAATAACAATAACAGAAGACATTTATTTAGTGCTTACTATGTGCCAGTCATGATTGCAAGCCCGTCTGCACATTCACTTGTTTAATTCAAACCCCCAACTCTAGGAGGTAGGTGCCATCATGACTCATTTGACAGATAAGGAAACCTAGGCACACATTGTCCACTGGTTCCCACATGTACATGCTGACTCCAAAGGCCTTGGCTCCTAACTACTCCCTTCTGCCATGTTTAGATGCTGTGCTGCTTCTAATTTGCAGCTTTCAAATAGAGGCAAAGTGTCCTGTGGCTTTTTACTGGTGAAAGATACCTAATATCCAAAGCCCTTTCAGCTTGCGGTAAATAGAGGTACCCAGAACTCTGAACTTCTGCAGTGTGGATTTTGGGTGATGATGTAGGTGTTCTAGCCAGTAGTGGAGAAATCCCAGAAATCCATTTTCAGTAAGGTTTTCTGTCCTGGCAGTGCAGCACTGGCACCTGCGCAACAAGAGTGGATACAGTAGTCCCTGGAGAAGCCCTGGGACAATCAGTCCCTGTGAAGCCTGCTCTGCTGTTGTAGGGACATGTCTTCTTGTCTTCCTTCTCTGCCTTGCAGCTTTCCTGTCAGCTCTTCCTAATCATGGAGTGTGTGATCCTGTGAAGATCTCAGAATCACAATCAGGCTGTGGTGGAGCTCCCAGACCCACAGCTGCTCTGGGGGCCAACATATGCACAAATGCACATGCACACATGCAGACACACACACATACACACATGTGTATACATACGCACAGACATGTATGCACATAAACACAGACATACACAGATGCACCCATATACATACACAGATATACAGATACACAGATACACATATAGACACACAGAGACACACACACAGGCACACATGTATATATGTACATACAGATACACAGAGATACAGAGACACACACAGACATGTATACACATAGACACAGACATACATATATGCACACATATACATACACAGACATACAGACACACAGTTACACATACAGAAACACAGAGACACATACACACAGGCACACATGTATATACACACATGCAGGATACACATGAGATACAGAGACACAGACAGGTATACACATAGACACATACATACATACAGGTACACGTATACTTGCACAGACATACAGACACACAGATACACAGAAATATACAGACACACAGAGACACACAGGCACACATGTCTATACATACATACATGCAGAGATACACACAGAGATACAGAGACACACAGACATATGTACACACAGATACAGACATATGTAGATGCACACATACATGCACAGACATACAGACACACAGATACACATACAGACAGAAACATACACACAGAGAGACACACACAGGCACACATACACACAGACATACAGAGAAAGACACACAAACATGAAAACAGATACTGAAATAGAGACACACACAGAGATGCACAGACACAGACACACATATAGACACAGACACACATGTATATACATACACCCACACACAGATACACACATACACATACACAACTTACACACAGACAAACACATATACATATGCAGACACATACACACACAGACACACTGAGACACACAGAGACAAACAGGCAGAAACAGACAGAGACACACAGACACAGATACACACAGAAGGACTCATAGACACACATGCATAAAGACATACAGAGATACAGAGACACACAGACACCCACGCAAACACACACACAGAAACATACAGACACACACCCCTCTGCCCATTTGTTTCATTTACTGTCTGTTTAATAACAATATCCCCAGCCCTCGGTTTCAGGGACTGGCACATAGTAGGTGCTCAACAAGTGTCTATTGGATGAATAAGAGCATTAGTGGTTCACTTATTCTCTCTTTGCCCTGTCCCTGAATATTCTGGTACTCGTTCTCTTGGCTTGCCTAGATGCAGTTGGAAGAGAGAACCAGAAGGGATTCCTGCAATCATTTTGGGTAGACGCCAAGCTCCTCAGCGTGGCTTGTAAGGTCCTTTGTGATGTGGCTC
The DNA here is from genome assembly GCA_963573385.1 of Cacajao melanocephalus. Taxonomy (NCBI): domain Eukaryota; kingdom Metazoa; phylum Chordata; class Mammalia; order Primates; family Pitheciidae; genus Cacajao; species Cacajao melanocephalus. The sequence goes on from CAUYLG010064551.1 coordinate 67,154, forward strand.
CTGCCAACTTCTGTCTCATTCCCCGAAGCCCTCTGATGTGGCCAACACCACTCTCCGTGGTTTTTAATCTTCTCCAAGCCACCGATTTCTTTGAGGAGCTGATGAAAGCTGTAGACCTTCTTCTCCAATATGCAGTCATCTGCACATTTAAACAATGTTCTGGATGTAATTTCTGGGGATCCCTAAAGCCTGTTTATGGATCTCCAAGGAGTACAAAGGACCCAGGTTAAGAACCACTGCACTGTCTTATTATTTGAGGGTGCAGGGCTAGGGAAACCCAGAAATGGGAAATTACTTCTCTAGGGTCATGGATGACAGAATTGGAACCAAGAACCCAGGTCTCTGGATCTCAAGTTCAGAACTTTCCCCCTTTCATCATCCTGTGTTGACGAATGAACGCCATGTAATTAGTTAATACGATGAACAATTAAATCAGACAGTCCCCTCAGCCTTCTCCATCGATCAAACCCTCAGCCTGGTCAGCTCCGTTGGGTGCTCAAATACCAGTGGTTTCTGGAGTATAGCATTCTTCCTTGTAGTTTGGTATTTTCTTGATGATTATAAATGGGAGTGATTACAGGAGAATCCTGTTGACTGTTTCACGGAGCATCTGCCACATAACTGAAACAGCTCTTCCTCTAACTTGCAAACTAGTCTGAGATCAGGAAAGCCATTTCCAAAATATAGGCCATTTCTCCTTACTGTTGTGACCTGCTATGTTCAGATCTCTTGGGTCAGGAACATGCGGTCACCTTGTTCCTCAGTGTCCTGTACCTTCTTTAATGGATCCACCATTTCCCCAATTTCCTAAAGCAGAAACCAAGGCATCACCCAACACACCTCTTCCCTCATCCCTTTAGTCTAATCCATCACCAAGACTCGTTTCTTTTTGCCATGTATCTAATCTATCCACTTCTGTCATTTTTGCCACCACCACTTCCACAAACCAGATCACTGTCATCTGTAGCCTAGAGAATGGCCACAGCCTCCCCTGGATGAATGACCTGCTCGGATATTACCTAGGAGGCACTGTTCTTTTCACTTTTCACCATCCTCTGTTCTGGCCAGAAATGTGCTGTACTAGTCAGTATAGGCAATGCTATGCTGCTGTAACAGACAACCAGTGGGTTCAAAACAAGTTTATTGCACACTCATGCGAAGTCAGCTACAGGTCTCAGTGACGTGCTAGAGTAGATGCCTGTGATTAGCTCAGCATTCCAGGCTATTTTGAACTTAGGCTTCCTCCATGTGAATATATGCTTTCCTCAGGTGCATTGGCTCTTGTGTGTAATCCCAGCATTCTGGGAGGTTGAGGTGAGAGGATCACTTGAGTCCAGGAGTTTGAGACCAGCCTGGGTAACATAGCAAGACCCTGTCTTCACCAAAAAATATTTAAAAACTCACCAGGCATTGTGGGGTACACCTGAAGTCCCAGCCACTTGGGAGACTAAGGTAGAAGAATGGCTTGAGCTCAGGAGTTGGAGGCTGCAGTGAGCCATGATCATGCTGCTGCACTCCAAACTGGGCAACAGAGCAAGACCCTGTCTTAAAAAAATACACATTTTCGCAATTGCTGCAGGGGGAGAAAAGGGAGAAAAGAATCCGGAAGTGGCACCTGTCCTTCTGCTCACACTTTATTGGTCATGGCAAGTTGTATGATCATGTCTAATTCAAAAGAGCAGGAAAGGAAATATTAACAAGCAGCACTCATATCTAATTACATCCCCCAGGGAGTGGTTGGCAGAATAGAAGCTGAAAATAAGGGTGATGATTTATCAGCTTTTAAATTCAAAATAGTGATCCAGTTGTGAGGCAGAATGATTTAAGAACTCAACACTAGCCTGACCAAATTTCCCTTCCTCCATCTCCAGTGACTAGAGGCAAGGTAGGGAGAGAGTTGAAGGAGGAAAGGAGGGGAGAGAGGGAAAGAGAGAGGAGAGAAAGGAAAAGAGAGAGAGGGGGACAGAGGGAGAAGAAAGAAGGAAAGACAGGAAAAAAAAAGGAGGAGCACGAGAAGGAAAAGAAGGTGAAAAAGTAGAGAAAAAGAAGAAAAGAGGGAGAGATGAAGGAAGATGCAGTGGGGAGAGAAAGGAGGTAGGGGGAGAAGAAGGAGATGAAGAAGGAGATGAAGGAAGAGCAGGGAGAAAAAAAGGAAAGAGAGGGAGGAAGGAAGAGGGAGAGACAGAGCGTATTAGCTGAGTGTGGTTGCTCTGCCTCCTTGAATACTGGGAGCACCACTTGAAGTATAGACATCCGAAGTTAGGGGCACTTGTGTCTATTGGGTTCCCTCTGATACTCTGATCAGCAGCGGCCTTGCTCTCTTCAGTGGGGCCAGAGCTACAGATCAGGATGGCTGTGAGGAGTGTTGGGCAGAATGGCGGTGGCCCCAGAGGAGATGGGAAAGGAATCAGTTGAGGGAAAGAAGGGAAAGAGGGAAGGAGAGAGAGAAGGCTGATCCCGGGATGAAGGCACTTGTGTAGCAGAGGATGTGTGGATGAGCCGAACAGGTGAGGACCAAAGAAAAATGCCACTCCATCTCCTGGAGATCAGTGTATTATAGAAGACCAGAAGGGGCATGCTGCATCCAGGGCTGGGTAAGGCCCACAGGCAAGGCAGAGGCAGATAAAGAGTAAAAGCAGCAGCCCTTCCCCACATAGAACACTGGGCTGGGGTGTATATGAGTTCCCTAGAGTGGAGCAAGGAGAAAGAGGGGGATGAAGTAGGTGAAGGAGAATAATTACCCCAGAGGTACCTGAGTAGTAACCAGCAGATTTATCTCCGTCATGATGAAAACAGGCTAAGTGACAGAAATTCAACTAGGTTCTAGGAAATAAGGTAGCTTTATGTTTGGATGCTCGAGTCTCCCTTGGGGCCATGAATATGCTACACTTGTGCCACTCAAGCTGTCATTGATGAACTAGTGACAGTCAGCAAACTATTACTAGTCCACAATGAGTAAGTAATTGGGAGTGTTTAGAAGCGTTCATAGTGATTTGACATTGCTGCAACATCCCAGTGAAGTTTGCTGTATTTTAAAGTGAAATGTAACAGGTATGTGATAAAGGCAAGGTAACAGATAAGGCATGTGACAAGTTGGGGGGAAATAGTCCTTCTCGACAGAAAGACTGAGATGCACTGTACTGGGTTGCCAAGTGCATTCTCTCATTCCACACAGGTCTCCTAATCTGCTTCCCTGAGCTGTCTTTCTAAAATGCACATGGGATCCTGAGATGCCTCCACTGACAACCCTCCAGGGATTTTTCTCATGTCCTTTTGGATAAGGACCAATGTCTTTCCAGTGGCCTGCCTCACTCTGCGTCACCTGGTCCCTGTGTAATCAGAATAGGTTCGTCGCCTGACATGCGTGGCAAATCAATACGCCAAGACCCTGAATGCAGCAGAAAAAGAGGCTTAATCATAGGGCTGCCTAATGAGGAGATGGGAGGAAACCTCAAATCTGTATCCAAGGAGGAGTTTGGGGCTGGCATGTTTAAGGGTGTGTAGATCATTGACTGGTGGAAGAGGACTGGGCGAAGTCATGGGACAGGGAAAGGAAGCAGCTGTATTGTCATGCTGATCCCGTTCCCCTGTGGGAGTCTTCAAACTGGTTGCTGGAATTAGGGGTCACATCTTAAGAGATCCTTAAACAAAAGCCTGATGATACCAAGGTCAGAGATCCCATCTGTAGGAGAAATGGGGATGCAATGGTCGGTATATAGTGCCACATATGACTTTTGGTTACAAGGAAGTGGGTCAGAGTGCAGCCTGATTAACGCTTCAGTATAACTACATTTCTGTCCGGAATTCTTGTTAGCCCTGTGAGGACAGCGTCACCTGCCCGCCTCCGCAGTCTCTCCCCTTTTCTCTTTCCCTGGCCCCTTTCTGCTTCCCGGTCATATTTCCGGTCACAGCTCCTCACTGACACCAAGCTTCTTCCCACCCCAGGGCCTTTGCCTCTGTGCTACCCTCTGCCTGGCATGCTATCCCGCTCCATCTTGGTGGAGTTAACTCCTCTTCTGTCTTCAGATCATCACAGCTCAAGAATCACCTCCTCAGAGAGTCCTTCTCCACCCCCTGGACTGGTTGAGGCCCCTGCTTCTAGCCTTGATAACACCTCTTACTTACTTGGAAGTGCCGTAAGTAACATGCAATGTGTCTACCTCCCCTTCAGATGTGTAATCCCCAAGAGGGAAGAGGCCTCCTGTCTTTCGTTTACCACCATTTCCCACAGGCCAAACCCAGCTCTAGGTCTTCAGGAAATATTTGTTGAATGAATGAATGAATGAATACATGAATGCAACATCCAGAGCTCCCAGGACAGGTGTTTGAGATGGTAAAGTGTGTTTTTCGGAGGCCAGGCCTTTAGTAAAATCGTTCCCATGCCTCTTTTTACTGACCCAAACCTGGCAGCCCATCCAAAGCTCCTGCTGATAAATCATTTTATTGGCACAGCTGGACAGGAAAGGACAGAGTGAGTAATGGGAGTCGGGCACCGTGTCGCGGACAAATTCCCAAGTTGACATGGTAACAACAGGCAGACCAGTGTGGCCTGTGGTCGTAGTCTGGCCTCTAGATACGTCAGAGGACAGGCCCCGGGTCATTTCTCCTTTGTGCTTGGAAGCATAAAAGGGCTGGGGAGGGGAAAGTGGGAGGGTCCTGGCGGAACCTTGCTTCTCTTTGCTGCAGGATAGAAACAGCTTTGGCCAACAGTAGTAACACCCTGTGTTTTGGGGTGTGAAAATGCCTTTTGATATTTGTTTTCTATATATAATATACATATATGTATTAATAATTAAAATATTATTTTAGATGTTATATTGCCTCATCTTTTAAATTGTGAAAGTGCTTTTAACACGAGCCATCATGGGCGGCCATGTGTCGTTAGACACAAAGACCCAGGAACCCAGCTGCCTGGGTTCGAAATCTGGCTCCATCCCCTATCAGTTTTGGGAACACAAATTAATCTCTATGTGCTCCCATTTTCTCATATGCAAAGTGGAGAGAAGGATGGAATCTACGCTGTAAGGCTGCTATGAGAATTATATGAGACAACGCATGTCAGACACTTAGCATATAGTCAACAATAAGATCTGATTTGATAAGAACAGTGAAACAATTTAGAAGGAAATGAAGTAGGAAAATCTATGTTTCCCAGCCCATTTTCCATTTTCTAAGATGTAAGTTCTCTCAGCTGTGTCTGCCCAGGTGTTTAAGCTTCTGCAAACATATACTGGTCAGCACTGGCATAAAGGAGGGGCAAATGAGGTGCCCGGGACAAAAAAATGTAAGCATGTGCTCTTTCTCAGGTGCCAGCCCTGCATTTTATGGACTTTCAGGGAGCAGTGCCTTCAGTTTTGTGTTCCAGATACCTTACTTGTCTCACCCTAGACCAACACTGACACAGATAGGACAGAGACCCCTGCCTGGCCAACGTGGTAGAATCCTGTATCTACTAAAAAATACAAAAATTAGCTGGGCGTGGTGGCAGGTGCCTGTAATTCCAGCTACTTGGGAGGCTGAGGCAGGGACAATTGCTGGAACTCGGGAGGTAGAGGTTGCAGTGAGCTGAGATCACACCACTGCACTCTGCCTGGGCAACAGAGTGAGACTCTGTCCCCCACAAAAAGGAGAAAAAGTATGTGTATACAAATACATACTTATATAGATATATACATATACAAATATATGTATATATAAACACATGCATACACAAACACATATAGACACAGACACAGACACACACACACACACACAACTTCAAGACGTCAGAGAGCTAACAAGTAGCTCTCTGAATCTAGGGGCCCAGGGAGATGAGACTTGTATCTGGCAAATCTGGTTGTGATGAGAAGCTAAGAGGTTGAGTGGCAATTTTGTCACTCTCATGGGGCCAAGGGCACAGGGATTGGAATTCATGGCTTGCCAAGGAAAAGAGGCCTTGGTGAAACCTCCTTCCTTTTGGTTGGAACCCTGAAGGGCTGTGCCCTAGAGCTAAGGTGACATGGAAGTAGACAAGCTCTGGCAGAGACTACCTCCTAAGGCCTCCAAATATTGGGGTTTTCAAAGACTTTAAAATAACTCTGCTTACCACGTTCAAGGAAATAAAAGACAAAATTGAGAATTTCAGCAGACAACTAGAAATAATAAAATGAAGCAATGGGAAGTTCTAGAATTGAATAAAAAGTTAAGATGGGCTTAAAAGCAGATTAGACAGAGTCCAGAGAGAACTTGGTGAATTGGAAGATGGGTCAGAAAGAAACAGTAAAATCCAGAATGAAGAAAACAAAGGTTAGTAAACTCAAAAGAGAAGTGACAGACTTGGGGCATTTCATGAGGTCTAACTGGAGTCCCATTAGAAGAGGAAGGAAATGTGGCAGAAAGGATATTTGTAGAGACAGTAGCTAAAAGTGTTCTGAAACTGATGAAAGACATCAAGCCATAGATTTAAAATGTCCACAAACCCCAAACAGGATAAATATAAAGAAATCAGGCCGGATGCAGTGGCTCATGCCCGTAATCCCAGCACTTTGGGAGTCAAGGTGGTCAGATCACCTAAGGTTAGGAGTTCACTACCAACCTGGCCAACATGGTGAAACTTGTCTCTTCTAAAAATAAAAAAATTAGCTGGGTGTGATGGTACACTCCTGTAGTCCCAACCTCTCTGTCTCAAAAAAAAAATAAATAAATAAATAGAAAGAAAGAAATCAATCCCTGGGCACATTCTAGAAAAATTGTAAAAAAGCAAATCAAAGAGAAAAAGCTTTCCTTATTTGCCCTCACAGTGGGAAAACTATCTCCCTACCAACTCACCATATGGGGGGATTAGGAATCATCTGACACCAAAAAACTTTACTCACTATGCCATGGCTGCCTTCTTTTATAGTCTAGGAAAAGTGGAAGTGTGCAGTGAGAACTGGGGGTGGGAGGGTCAGGTTTACTTATCTTGGTAAGCCTCTGAGGTAGGTGTCTGAACTCAAAGTTAGGTGGCTCTTTTTAAAAGGCAGAGGTACTCAAGATATCTTTGGTGTCAGTTTTGGGCCCTAGTCACAATTCTGAGGCATTGGTTCCTTCATTTGACATATATCTGTTGACAATCAACAAATGTGCTGAACACTAGGAATGTATCAGATTTTAATCTTTGTCTTCGTGACACATTATGATGGAGTAATACGACAGACAGCAAAAGAAACAAAATGTTCATTATGTCAGATGGTTATAAGTGCTATAGAGAAAGAAGGGGAAGAGGGAGTGTTGCAATTTTAAATGAAGTAAGCGGAGATCACCTTGCTGAGAAGGTAGCAGTTGAGCAAAAATCTGAAGGAGGTAAGAGAGTGAGGCAGGCAGGCATTTGGAGGTGGAGTACGTAGGGCTCTTACATTTTATTCTACTATAAGTATACAGATTAATCAAATATTATAAACTACAGATAAAAAATACAAGAGTTAAAAGAGAGGAGTTGTTTCTATGAACACCAAGGTAAATGCTTTAAACAAACTTGAAAAGATGAGTTGCAAAGAAATGCTGTCAGATAAAGGGACAAAAACTGAGAAACAGGTAAAAAAAATATTACAAATTTGGAAGACTGCCACACTCAGGTTACTTTACATGTGCCTTTAAAGTAATTGCAAAGAAATTACTTGTAAAGAAATTGGAATTGGATATCAAAAGTAATCTATTATGACTTTGATTTATGCAAAAATGAGAAAGGGAATTCCATTAGAGCGCTCAGACTCCCAGATAAGACCTTCTTCCTACATCAAAAGATTGATGGACAGATGACATTGCTTTGTTTTGGGTTAAATGAAAACATTTAAGAAACGAATGAATTATGTTTTATAATTGTTCACTTTGGCTTTCTTGAATAACCCACCCACTACTGGCTCTGATATTGGAAGCAACCCAATTTTCTGAATATCAATAGGCTGAAAGCTATTTTTTTCTGAAAATCAATATGTCAAACTGACATTCTCCCTCTCCGCCTAAAGCCTAAATCCATCCAGTTTTTTTTTTTTTTTAATTTCTTGGAGCTTACTGCAGAGAAGAGGCAGGAGAGGGAGGGAATCTATGAAAAAGAGGAGACAGTGTGAAGATGATAAGCCAAATTCAGGAAACCTAGCCCAGGTTCAGACGGTAACTTGCTGTGAGAGTTTGGGCAAGTCATTTTACCTCTTAGAACCTTGCTGTCTTTATCTGTATCATGGGCACATAATAGAACTTACCTGATGGAGTTCTTGTAAGGATTAGAGGAGGTGGTACATATTAGGGTACTTAGTACACTGCCTGGCATATTGTAAATGCTAAGGTATGAGGCAACTATAATTATTTTACTATCCACATGCACTGAAACTTGAATTGCTACAATCGTATTTTGGTGGCAGATCTTGTCTAATAAAGCCTGGAGTAGACAAATTGGAGTAGACTCAAAGGATAAGAGGGCATTTTACCAACAGGAACAAAATCAACACCAGGAGGAGACAGGGAAGCATTGACCTTAAGTAGTAGATGTAATGGACATTGGTGGGGTCTGAGAGTCCCATGTGTGTTCAGCCAACGGAACCTTATCGGGAACCAGGAAAGTTCAGCCCCAAACTTTGCAGTCCTGCTTGGAATTGAGATTGGTGATCAGAGGCCCAGACACCACACATTTGCAGGTGGACCTGGGAAATGGTGCAGCTGGCACCGTCTCCAGATATGTTATTCTGGATTTTGAGATATGGATAAAGAGATGACCCACATGATGTTGAACTCCGGTGAACATGCCTTCTGGGTCCTGTAACTCCCCTGTGGTCTGGCCTTATAGCATGCCCTCCTACTTAGCATTTTCTAAACTTAGTTCTGCAGTGCTTCTTAAGATGATACTGGATGTTCTGTTAAAAAGTTCCTACATTATCTAAATTTGGGCTATATAACATACTATAATAACAATGATTATGGCTAATATTTTTGAAGGAGGGGTGACCATTGTGTGCAGGAAGCCAACCAAATATTTTCCACAGCTTGTCTCTTTTAATTTTCTCAATATCCCAGTGAGGCAGATACTATTAATATTCCTATTTCACATGTGAGGAAATGGAACATCAAGAAATAAGGCCAGGTGCGGTGGCTCGTGGCTGCAATCCCAGCACTTTGGGAGGCTGAGGCAGGTGGATCAGCAGAGGTTAGGAGTTTGAGACTGGCCTGGCCAACATGGTGAAACCCCATCTCTACTGAAAATACAAAAGTTAGCTGAGTGTGGTGGTGAGTGCCTGTAATCCCAGCTACTTGGGAGGCTGAGGCAAGCGAGTCACTTGAACCGGGGAGGTGGAGGTTGTAGTGAGCTGAGGTCATACCATCACACCATTGTACTCCAGTCTGTGTAACGGAGAGAGGCTCCGTCTCAAAAAAAAGAAAAAGAAAGAAATGATGGTCAGAGAGACTAGTTAACTTAACCAAGGCTGCAGAGCCAGTAAGCAAAAGAACAAGGATTTTAATCCAGGTTTTTGACCCCAAAGCTTCTACTTTAAAGTTGAATTAAGTTTTGGTTTTTAAACCCTTTCCTTACAATGAGATGACCAGGGAATGTATCCAATATCCCATTTAGTAATTGAGCTGAGTGTAGGTCTTTGTTTTCAAACTCAGAAGAATGATATTTAGGTAAATGGAAAGCATGCTCTTTCCCTTTTGGCATCTGTGATGGTTAATACAGAGTGTTAACTTGACTGGATCGAAGGATGCAAAGTATTGTTCCTGGGTGTGTCTGAGAGGTTGCTGCCAAAGGAGATTGACATTTGAGTCAGTGGACTGGGAGAGGCAGACCCACCTTCAATCTGGGTGGGCACCATGTCATCAGCTGCCAGTGCAGCTAGGATAAAACCAGGCAGAGAAATGTGGAAGAAATACGGAAGGACTAGACTTGCTGAGTCTTCCGGCCTTCACGTTTCTCCCATGCTGGATGCTTCCTGCCCTTGAACATCAGACTCCAAGTTCTTCAGCTTCTGGACTCTTGGATTTACACCAGTGATTTGCCAGGAGCTCTTGGGCCTTCGGCCACAGACTGAAGGCTGCACTGTGGGCTTCCCTATTTTTGAGGTTTTGGGGCTCAGACTGGCTTCGTTGTTCTTCAGCTTACAGATGGCCTATTGTGGGACTTCACCATATGATCGTGTCTGTCAATACTCCTTAGTAAACTCCCCTTCATATGTACATCTATCCTATTAGTTCTTTCCCTCTAGAGAACCCTAATACAGCACCGTATGTCTATTTGAAAGGATGTCAGCTGTTTCTGTCTCCAGAGTCAACCTGTGTCCTCTCTTTCATATTTAATCAAGAATTAGCATACCAAAGGTTCTGAAAAGTCCCGCAGTAAAGAAACCTCCTTAAATCTGTGTAGTAAATATATGCATATTTAAAAAGAAGCCTCTTTGCCTTTCTTTAATGCAGCTTACTTTTCCTCCAGAGCCCCTTCCTTGCCTCCTATTTTATTTCAAAAGAGTTATTAGCATCCACAGGAGGAGTATTCCATGAAACACAGTTCGAGTAATTCCTTTTGGTAGGGGAGGCATTGAAGGCTGTGTGTAATGTATTCCCTGAGGAGGTGGGAAATCCATTTTGTGCATCCCCTGCTGGTAGTGAATAGGGCAAGATTTCCTTCTTTACATAAAGGGCAACATAAAATAAACCTGGACATACCCAGTAAAATTGCCTAGAAGATATTGTTCTAGGGATTAGCTACATGGAATTTCACAACAGGGCTTTGGCAGGAAATGGCAAATTATGATTTATTGATGTACCCTAAAATTTTCAATATGTCGTAAAGGGAAACTTGACAAGAGGGAACCTCTTAAGAGTTTTGGATGACATTTTACTTGAAATTGGCTTATGGTATTTTCATATCTCCTTTGCAGACCCAGTCCTGGATGACTACGTGAGTAATATCTTCCTTTTGAAAGCTTTTCATTCTTTATATCATTTTCTTAGTCCTTGGCAAGATTGCTTAGAGGGCAGTATTTATTTCTAATCCATGGAAAAGAAAGCATCTCTCTCCCTGAGACTCTAACTTCTGCAAAGCATGTAGGATAATGATAGTGTCAAGCAGTTATACACACTTTAAATAGCTATCAATGTAAATATAAAACCGTAAGGCACATGAATAGAAAACTCCTTGGACACTCCAGAAGGGAAGGGAAGCTTAGGGGAATGTTTGCAAGCACTCAAAAGATACAACCCATATAAATGGATTATTGAAAAGTGGTGTGGCAGGAGTGTTAGCCAATCATGAAACTAGTTCCCTTTGAAACATAGCAGACTACATTTCCCAGCCTCCTTTGCAGTAGGTATCCCATGTGACTGAGTTCTAGCTAATGAAACGTAAACTAATGATATGAACCGCGTGGCCTATAATAACCTCCATCCAAAATCCTTCTTGTCCTGTTCCCATGCTGTTAACCTTGGAAGTCCTTTTGTTTTTGAAGATGGTGAAGCCAGGAGATAAAGAGGTTCTGGGGTTGTGAGTTACTGTTTGGAGAACGTTGCTCACCAATCAAGAACACCTGCTTTGGAATGTTATGTGAGTGAGAAGTAAACTTCTATTGATTTTGTGCTATTGCACCTTTTGGAAACTGTTTGTTATCGTGGCTGGAAGTCTGGACAGGAAGTTTGTACTTGGTAATGGTTGGTTATAGCACTTCCTGAGAAAGAGTGTTACGTAGCAGAAGATCATGGGCTGCAGAGTGAGACAGACAGGGGTTAAAAGCTTGACTCTGTCATTCGCTTGACTTCCTGGTCTTGGGAAAGTTCCTTAATCTCTCTCAGCCTTAGCATTTTGCCTTTAGAAAATGAAAATAATATTTACCCCATAGGCTTGCTTTGAAAGTTAAAGAAAATGCATTTAAACATGTCTGGCGCATTGATGGTTATATTATAAGTGCTCAATAAATAGGTATCTGTTGTTATTGACTTTTCCAATCACTTTAAAAAGAATGTTATCTTCCTGCTCTGATTCTCCAGGTTATAATAGTGGTCCCCTCCACAAATTTCATCCTCAGATAAACAAAAATCACAAAAGACAGGGAGAGGAAGAAATTGCCATCTTCTTTTCAGTTCACCATCATTGTAATTAAAGTTATTTAAATAACGATCAGCTGGATGTCTCCTCCCTTTCCAGGCAGGCTCCATGAGGTCAGGAATGATGGCTATTTTGGTCTAATGGGTATGCGCAGCCTAGCACATAGCACCACTATAAAGTGGAGAGTCAATAAATACTGAATGCATGAATTGACCAGGGCATGAATTCTCTACCTGTAAATCTTTGCAGGGCCCCACACTGACCCCACACATAATCCTAGGAGAGACACCGCAAGACCAGCTGGCTCAAAGATGTCTTCATCACTGGCCTGCCTGAAATGATGCCTTGAGAGTCAATTTTTGGGTTTTAAGCAGAAGTTACAAGGAGGTATCCTGTACCCCAAATCCAGTTCATTAGCACATTTTGTCCATTCTGTATTGTTTTAGAAGTTTGAATTTATTGCCGACATTCAAAACTTGGGATGCTTCATGTAAAAAGCCATAGCATCTGCTTCTATTAAAAAATCAGTTCTCTTGGCAACTCTGGACTTGATTCTGATGGCACGGGTTGTCTGGAGTTGACTAGCCATTCCCTCACTTAGGATATGTCCTTTAGTTTCCCCTGAGGCCCTGCCAGGTCTGCTCCAGCCCACATTTCTGTTACCAGCCTGGTTCTTGAGTTTGCAACCTTTCTGTTTTCTCTTAGTTCACCCATTCAATCATTAATTCATTCAACAGATACTTAAGTGTTGATGAAAATGGGAGATCCGAAAAACATTACACATGCATCCTAATCTCGAGTTTATAAAGTGGTTGAGTAATAAGAGACACACACATGTAGTCAAACCTTAAAAAACAGTAATCAATTGATAACAAAGTTCAATTGTAGTGGGTTAAATAGTGTCCTCCCAAATTTACGTCCACCCTGATCCTCAGAATGTGACCTTATTTGGAAATAGGGTCTTTGCAGATATAATTAGTTAAGATGAGCTCATACTGGATTAGGGTGGGCCATAAAGCCAATGACTGGTGTCCTTATAAGGTGAGTAGAGAATAGGCCCTGCACGGTGGCTCACGCCTGTAATCCCAGCACTTTGGGAGGCCAAGGAGGGCTGATCACTTGAGGCCAGGAGTTCGAGACCAGGCTGACCAACATGGAGAAACCCCCTCTCTACTAAAAATACAAAATTAGCTGGGAATGGTGGCCTATAATCCTAGCTGTTTGGGAGGCTGAGGCAGGAGAATCACTTGAACTCAGAAGGCAGAGGTTGCAGTGAACCGAGATCATGCCATTGCACTCCAGCCTGTGCAATGATAGAAACTCCATCTCATAAAAAAAAGGTGGTTAAAATTATGCTTAAACTCTTCATAGAAGGGGTGAGATTTTAACAGAGTCTTCAAAACCCAGTAACAAGGAGAAAAAGAAGGAATCAGCCAGGCAAGACTATATCGTAGTCACAGGTGTAAGTATTGGGGTCAGACAGGTCTGGACACCAATCCAGCAGTATGATCTTAGGCAAGTCAGTGGACATCCTTAAGCCTTCCTTTCCTTGTCTGTAAAATGGGAACAGTATTATTATGCATGTTTGTAATGAGGATTAAATAAAGTATGTACAGCACTTAATAGTGCTGGCAATTAATACATGCTCAATAAATGGGATGTTATTATTATTTTGAAAGGATGTGTAGATGACAGGCCCTGTTAGAGACAAATATACCATAAAGCATGCCACTTAATAATTCTTCCCGTATCCACAGCATTTATGCTGGAGTCTCCACTCGCCCTTCTAGATTCACCTTCTCTTGCTCCTTCCCAGTCTGTTCCTTGGAAGGCTAAACTGTATGGACAGCATCAGCCAAGCTCCCTCGCTCTCTGGCCTCTTGCTGAATTCAGCCAAGAAGGAGGCAAGTGGCAGGGGATTTAAGGAAAGAAGAGAAGGATCACGCATTCTCCCTACCTGCTGCCAACTTCATTCCTGTGTATGAAGCATGTCTTTTTATTCTGATACTTCAACATCTTGGAGCCTTGCTGAACCTAAACAGAATGCCCCTCCCAGGGCTAGGCAATTCCTAGAGAGTGCAAACAACTCACTCCAGGAGTGCAACTTCTATTTGCAAACTCACTGATACAAACCCATCCCCCTACACATTTCCGGGTATCAGCCTTCCACACTCTAGACCACTACCCACCTGCCCTAATCACCCCAGGGCCCGGTACCAAGAACTAGAGTCAGCCTATGTGCCCCAGAGCCTACTGAAATTATTTGGATGAGCCAATACTACACTTGTTTATCCTGCCTCACCCATTTCTTCCCTCAGAAATCACAGTAAAGCCTCTTTCTTCTTCTTCTCTCTCTTTTTTTTTTTTTTTTAATTTACTTTAGGTTCTGGGGTACATGTGTAGGTCATGCAGGGTTGTTGCATAGATGCATACATAACCAGGTGGTTTGCTACCTCTATTCCCCTTTCATCTATATCTGGCATTTCTCCCCATGTTATCCCTCCCCACCTTCCCCTGCTGCTGTCCCTCCCCTAGCCCCCTACCCCCACCGCCCCCGGTGTGTCTTACGTTTTATTCCTCCTCCCTCTGCCTCTTGCCTCGACCATGGTGCTGCCCCATGTGGCCCTGCATGGTGTGGCAAGCTCCCTCCATTTGGATCTGTGAGTAACAAACTATCTTTTAATGGCAGGGGGTCATCACCATACCTGAATATAGCAACACCTACATTTTAAAACACCCTGCTGGGCTGGGATTTGACAATGGCCGTGCTCTTCTACCTGTGGCTGCAGCTTCTGTTGTACAGCTCTTGTGAGGTTCTGGTCTCACACTCTTCCCCCTCAACCCTTAATGCTTTCCCGGTGGTAACAGCTTTCTCTGTGGTAATAGCTTTCTCCGCTACTGTTAGTCTCTGAGTGGTTCCCTGTTCCTCACTAGTTCCACCAATCATTCCCCTGCCTCTATAAATAGTCCTTTCATTGAATAGTCTTCAAATAACTCTTTGAGTATACCAACCAGGGCCATGAGTGACCAGGGCCATAAGTGATCAGCACTTTGAAGTTTCCACAGCGTTCTCACACCCTTCGTACCTGAGATCGATAGTCTTTGTGAGCTGGGCAGGATCACTCTCATTTTGCCAGTGGGGAAACACATATTCGGAGGGGTTAAACCAACCTACTCAACGTCCATCTTTCACCTGCAAATCTGGTACTCTTTCCAACTTGTCCCACTCACTGGGTCTGTCTTGTTCACTGTTGTATATCCAACTGCAGTGCCTGGCATGGACTTGTCGCTCAATTAGCGTTTCTTGAACAGAATAAAACAAATGAACAGAAAACAAGATTTTGAAGGAATGGGATGGAAGATGGGGAAAGTCTTTCTTCATATAGGGAGTCTGGGATTACCTTCAGTACAATGCCTAGAATATAGTAGGTGCTCAGTAAATACTTGTTAAATGTTGAATGAATCAATGGGACTTTGGAGGTGACCTTTCTGGGGCATCACAGCAACGATCTGTGAGCACTGGGTGCTTGATGCGGGAATCTCCAGAAGGAAACTGCCAGATGTAAGCCTCATTTGCTTCCCAGTCTGATTCTACCTTTTCTATTCCACTACTGTCCAGAACAGGGAACTTGACCAAATTAAATTGTGTTGGCTTCATCCCTACCTGGTGTTCTGCCCACTCCCTGCCACCTAGGCCATGGGTACAATAGATATTAGTTTGCAGAGGTTAAAAAGCGGGATGTGTGCAAGGCTGGCAGCTGATGGCTAACAGGGCTGAGGTCTCTGGCATTCAAGCTTCCCTATGGGATCTGTATTCCCATGGGGGGACCTCTGTGTGCTTCTAGTTGTGAAGCTCAGAGGCATGCAGGACTCTATTAACAGAAATTTTCCAAAGAATGGGAAAGAGTGATGGAGGAATGGGTGTCAACCTCATCTCATTATTTACTTTGGTTATAAAATGGGTCTTTCTAAGGTAATGTACATTGGGGGCCTTCTCACAGTACTGCTTGGTGATGCTCCATATTTTGTTGAGCAGATACTCTCTTGGTACCTCTGCCTGATTAATGACACCTTCAACCTGGCTCTGTGTACCTTTCATGTCTCCCTGGGTCTCCTGTAGAGCTGCCTGGCTGGCTTCTCACCATGACGGTAGCAGACACAGAGTGACTTCATTGCAAATTTCAAGGTCACCTCTTCTTTGTTACCCCTCCCCTACATGCATACATATACCACTGAGACTTGTTCACTTGAAGCAGCCTTGAGATTCAGGCTGCTGGCTGAAAAACTCAAAGACCCCTCAAGAAAAAGCCTGCACACCAGCTTCTAAAAGATACCCAAATCTTCTGAGAGGGTTAGCATTGGCTGTAAGATCAAAGCCTGGAGGTGAGGTGAGAGAAAAATGGGACTGGATTCCCAGGTGGTAGAGTAGGGTGATTAAGAGCATGGAATCAGATGTGCCTGGGTTTGCTCTTCCTAAGTACATCACCTGAGTCTCTAAGCCTTAAGGTTCTCACCTGGCGAATGAGGATGATAGTACCAAGTCATAAGTTTACTGTAGAAGGTGACAGATAAAGTATGTGTACTGCTTTGCATATAGTAGCTGCTCAATAAATATTAGCTCTATTACTGTTACTGATAAAATAATAATTAGGCCATTTCCCCAAGCGTCAGATCAGGTAAAGCAAGCTGTTACTACAACATGGGAGAAAGGACTTGAAAACAGACACAGTACTGAGAATGCTATCCTTGGCTCACAGTCTTGGAAGAGTTATTCCCAGCAGCCAGGCAGGAGGCTGTACAAGGAGTCAGAGTTTTAGGGTGTAGAATCAGGGCTGAACACAGGAACCTTCTGAGGTTTAAATACAAAGGGAAGTTAATACAGGGAGTAGGTTACACAGATGAGCAATCAATGGAGAAGCCAAACTAAAGTGGTGAGGCAACTCAGAGATGGGTAACAGCAGGAAGTTGCTATCTCTCCTAGACCAGAGGAACAGAGAGAGGGGGTAGCGTGACCAGATCCCAGGAACCGAGGTCACCCTTTGGAAGCTGGAACCACAGAGAGCTTTCTGGCAGGATCTAGAGTTACAAAGGAGACACAGCTGCTACTGGAGATAATGCCTGAGGCAAAGAAGAGGGGGAGAAAATGACCTTAACTCCCCTTTTACGGTTTCTCCCACCTGGGCTTTCCATTGGCAAAACCTAGCCAAAGCCAGTTAGCAAAGTGTTCTGGGAAATGCAGTTTGCTGAGGTCACCTAATCCTATTATGCAGAGGTCATCTGTATTCCATTACACAGAGTTGAGGAGAGGAAGATGGGGCATGGAGCTGAGGGGCAAACAGGTCCAGGTTTGGTACAGGGGTTGAAGTAAGTTGCCAGGTAACATACAGGTTTCCGTGTAAGATTAGAATTTCTGATAGCAAAACAAACTTTAGTGTAAGTATGTAAAATTTTTTTTCATTCATTATTTATCTGAAATTCTCATTTCACTGGGTGTCCCGTGCTTTTCTGTATTCAGTTTTTCTGTATTCTGTATTCTTTAACTTTAGGTTAAAGGCAATATTGGAGCCATTGGAGGGTCTTAATTCTCAGGCCAAATTAGGTAGATGACAGGTTAGAAAGAGGAAGGAGAGAAGAATGAAGATACTGCGCAGCTCTCATGAAGTTTGACACATGGAATAATGCTGCCTCAGTTTGTCTTAAAGGGTTTTATTCATTCATTTATTCAGTTGTTTACCTGTCCGTCCATCCTATATCCATCTATTCGTGCCTCCATTCTCCCTCCTTTTTTTCTTCCCTTCCTCTACAGATTCATCCATTGATTCACTTATTTCCTATTTATCGAACACCTGCTGTGTGCTGGTACTCTGTTGGACATTGGGAATATCTTATTGAAGAGACAGTATCTTCCCTCAGGCAGCTTACATACAAGACAAGAATGCAGATATTAAACTACAAAGCACATGAGAAACTACCCATTACAACTTTAGCTGGGTTTATGAATGATTGTACAGAAAGCCTAGACAATTGGGGAATGCGTTCTTGAGGAAGTGTCATTCAGACCGAGACATGGGGGATTAGTAGGAGTTAATTAGGTAAAGGAGAGCTGAGGGTGAGTGCATCTAAAAAGACAGAATAGCAAAGGCAAAACTGGGAGGAAGTTTGGTGTGTCTGGGGGCCTAGAAGAAGGTCCATGTAGGTCCAGTGTGAGGAGCAAAGGGGGAGTGTGGTACAGATGAGGCTGGAGAGGTCAGCAGGGTAGGATGGCTATGTAGGGTAGGCAGACTGTACAGGGCACAACTCCATGGCTTGATAGTCAAATCATAATCTAGAGAATGGTGTGCCCTGGAGTTCTTCAAGATACACCAGCATGGCCACAGGTAGCATTCCTCAACCAGAAAGTGCAGAAACTTATGAGCCAAGCATGGGAAGAAGTTTGCGATGTTGTTTGTTAGAGCCACGGAGGTGGCATGACTAGAGTTACATTTTAGAGAGAATCTTTTTTTTTTGCTAGGTAGAACATGGATGTAGTAGACCTAGAAGAGAAGTGGGTAGATCCACAAAGATGCCTTGTAGTCATCAAAGTGAGCAATGATGGTGGGTTGAAGTAGGGTGTTTGTGATGAAGAGAAAGAGGTATGGGCAGAGACGGGCGAGATCTTTGGGTGGGAGTAGAGGCCCCAGTTACACATGGATTAGATGTGATGGTCAAGTTTCTGGAGTGGCCAGGTGGGTGGATGGGTGGTGGCAACATTCCCTGTGATGGTGAGCATAGATACTGTAAAATCATTAGAAAAATAAAGCATCAAAGAATTTTTAAGGCTAAAATCCAGATATAGTCAGCCAAATCCATCTCATATGTCATTTTATAATTAAACTCAAATAAGCTTCTTGATATCTTTGGCGCAAATATGTTCTTGATATATTGTTCACTTCTGGTGGTTTATTTTTTCCCTTTCCTTCTTAGGGAAGTAAAGTCTTACCTCATGACCATGTCTCCATTTCTTAGTGGATACTAAAGCAAAAATAAATACATTAAAGTATTACTGGGTTGAGGACCATGTGCAGTGATTTATGGCTGTAATCCCAGCACTTTGGGAGGCCGAGTCGGGAGCATCCTTTGAGGCCAGGAGTTCTGTACGAGACTGGGTACCATAGCAAGACCCTAGTCTCTACAAACAATAACAAATTTAGCCAGAGGAACAGAGTGAGGGGGTGGGGGTGCATGCCTGAAGTCTCAGCTACTCGGGAGGCCTAAGCGGGAGGATCACTTGAACCCAGGAGTTTGAAGTTATGGTAAGCTAGCATCACACCACTGCACTCCAGTCTGGGTGACAGAGTGAGACTCTTTCTAAAAAAAAATGATTACTGTATTTATTCTAAAACACACATTTAATAACATTGTGTCATCTCATAATTGGGATGTTATTGATGGCCTCTTATAATCACCACCAGCTACACAGCCATATTTTCACATGGCTGTCATTTTCTGACCAGTTGCAAATGTTGTTCTTTTTTTCTTTCTTGAGATGGAGTCTCACTCTGTTGCCCAGGCTGGAGTGCAGTGGCGCGATCTCGGCTCACTGAAACCTCCGCCCCCCAGGTTCAGTCAGTTCTCCTGCCTCAGCCACCTGAGTAGCTGGGATTACAGGCATGCACCACCACACCCAGCTAATTTATATATTTTTAGTAGAGACAGGGTTTCACCATGTTGGCCAGACTGGTCTCGAACTCCTGACCTCAGGTGATTTGCCCACCTTGGCCTCCCAAAGTGTTGGGATTACAGGCGTGAGCTATCGCACCCAGCTGCAAATTTTGTTCTTCTTATTCCAGGTGGTCTGAGCAGACAACTCAGCTCCATCATGTGTCAGTCAACAAACTGTTAAAAACAATTTGAGGAAGAACTATGAATTCCAGTTGTTGTCTGAAAAACTCCCATTGATACTTCTGGTAAGATTAAGAAAGCGCCAGCATTAATACTTGCTGACTAGGGTGAACAGCATGGAGGAAAACTCTGATGATGATAGTGAGACCCTCTATAAAGAAAAAGCTGTATGACCAATTCCGTGGTACAATGGATGACATGGTGTGAAGAAACCGAACCAAACCAAACATGGACATTCTTGGCTGTGAGTCAAAAGTGATTTAGAATTAGATTCTGAACACAAATGGGTTTTAGAAACATGCTACCAATTAATTTTGTTTCTATTTCCCCCTTTTTATGAGTGTGTAAGAACAATGTGATAAAAATGTGGGCAAATAAGTCTAAAAGAGATCTTTAAGTAGGTATGAAAGAAAAAATATAAGTGGCAAAAAAGCCTTGTGCTATAGTTTAATTGGTGGTGACTTTTTCTTTCTTAGGGCTATGTAAAAAAGGAATGAATTGCCGATGAATCTCACAAACATAATGTTGACTGATAGAAGTCATAAACAAAAGATTATAGGATATATGATGCTACTTTCATAAAGTTCAAAAAACCAAGTAAGGGGAGAGATCTAAGATGGCCGATTAACAACAGCTCAGGATTGTAGCTCCCAGTGAAAGCGCAGAGAGCAAGTGGACGCCGCACTTTCAGACGAATTTTTGTTGCCCACAGACTAGGAGATTCCCGGCGGAGGAGCCACACGGGTCGCCAGCG
>CAUYLG010064552.1:0-28886 GCA_963573385.1 Cacajao melanocephalus
CATTTAATCCTGTGGAATATCAGCAGCAGTCAGTTTGTTGAGCAAACTGGTCTGTCTGCTAAAGTCCAGAATTAATACATACCCAGTCATTTACAGAAATATGGCCATGTTCTTCTAGAATTTCTTTAAAAATAAAGCCTCGGCATAAAAGAAGTTTTTAATACCCATTTTTAGACTGCATTCTAGCCTGGGCAATAGAACAAGAATCCCGTTCTCTCTCCCTCTTTCTCTTCCTCTTTCTTTCTCTCTTACATTCTTTTTTCTTTCTTTCAGTTTCTTTCTTTCTTCTTTTCTCTCTTTTTCTTTCTTTCAAAAAAAATGCAAAATAAAATAAAATAAAATAAATCCTCCTTTCTAGTTGGAAATGTCTATTTATAGTTTGAAAATCAGGCAGCTACCTATGCAGATGATAATGTCAGAAACTGTTTTCATCTCTGATAAGCCGAGTTTAAGCAACTCCCTCTGAGGAAACATTCTTTGAGTTCAAGTTCCTCCTCCAGTTATCTCTGAATGGACCTCAAAGCAAATGAAGATACTCTCACAACAGGTAACTTGCAGAAAATTTACAGATGCAATCTTTTCTCCTTTTTACTTTCCTCAATCATTGTCCTACTCATAATGAAAATCCTACATGAAATAGTTAAGTCTCATAGCTCAATATCCTCCTAAAATAAAAACTTGGAGATAGTAGAGTCAGCAAACACTTCTGGAGTCAGCAAAAACTTAATGTGCATGTGCTCTGACATTGTTCATTAGGTATTCCGATTTTATATTTACAGTAAGGGTAAATATATAAGATTATGTCTAGAAAATTCGTATTTCCAAAGTGCCAGGTGCAGTGGCTCTTGCCTACAATCCCAGCTAATTGAGAGGCTGTGGAGGAAGAATCACTGGAGTCCAGGAGTTTGAAACCAGCCTGGGCAATGTAGTGAGACCCTGTGTCTAACAAAACGGAAAAAAAATATTAGCTGAGTATGGTGGCACATCCTTATAGTCTCAGCTACTGGGGAGGCTAAGGAGGGAGGCTTTCTTGAGTCCAGAAGTTAGAGGCTGCAGTGATGTTTGATGGTGCCACTCTATTCTAGCCTGGGTGACTGAGCAAGACCCCATCTCTAAAAAAATTTTTTAAATACATATTGCAAGACAGAAAAATTTAAAATATATATATTGCAAGAGAGAAAAGAAATACACACATATATAATATATTTTATATAATATAAATATATATTCTTTGGAGATATATATATTCTTTGGATATATATATCCAAAGAAGAAATACATCCATAATCTCTCTGGTTTCTTATATATTTATTTATATATATATATTTATTTATTTTTATATATATATACACACACACACACACACTACATTTCATATAGTATAAATATATATGTTCTTTGGATTACATATAATATACATATTTTTATATAAAATATGTGTGTGTGTGTGTATATATATATATATACACACACACACATACACATACACATATATATTCTTTGGATATGTATATCCAAAGAAATACATCCATACTCTTTCTGGTTTCTTTGTGCTATCAGAGATACAATAAGTAACCATAAACTAGTTACCTACTGCTAAAGAGACAGATGTCTTTGTTTTGTTGGTCTGTAAAGTTCCGGAGAAAGGCCAAAGGCTACCGTCTTTCTAATAGTATAATATACAAAATGCAAGAACACTTGTAAAAAGTGAGTACTCCAGAAAAAAGAGATCAAATAGTTCATTAAAATTTATTTTACAAATGGTATCTTTCACAGATATTATGTTAACTTCTGAGAAATATCCTGTTGCGATCACAATGACTTGCAAGACAGAAAAGAAATAATTTTACATGAAAAAGTACAACTAAATTAGGAGACCTTTCAATATTTGAAATGCGATTTATTTTTTCATATCAGACAAATGAACTTTTTTCATCTCATAAGCTAATATATAATTCAGTCTCTAGGTATAATGTATAGTATTATTTTTCTCAAGTTTTCCTTTAAGAACCTGATTCAGGCCAGGCATGGTGGCTCATGTTTGTAATCCCAGCGCTTTGTGAGGCTGAGGCCAGTGGAACACTTGAGGTCAGGGGTTCAAAACCAGCCTAGCCAATATGGTGAAACCCTGTCTCAACTAAAAATACAAGAATCAGCTGGGTATCGTGGCATGCCCCTATAATCCCAGCAACTTGGGAGGCTGAGACAGAAGAATCTCTTGAACCTGGGAGGTGGAGGTTGCAGTGAGCTGAAACTGTGCCACTGCACTCCAGCCTGGGTGACAGAGTGAGACTATCTCAGAAAAAAAAAAAAACATGAATTCAGCAGTTCAGTCGTCTTGTTTTATTTTTCAGTATCTTTAACACCTTGCACCCACAAACTTCCTAGCTTTCCCCACTAAAAGTGATGAAAAGCACTTTGATGACTTGTGCAGCAGTATCAGCAATGCATAATTTTTGAAATTGGAAAAACGTACTTATTAGAGATAAACTGATTTGGACTTTACTGAAATGCACAAAGGAGATTTTCCCCAGCCCCCTATACAAATAAGGTGATTTCATTATGTTGTTTTTAAACAGATACTTTACTGGAGACTCACATCATTAATTAGGCTAATTTTACTGGGTGATGACCCTTCAAACTCAAATAAGAAGGAAAAGTCACAGGTTATTTCCTTATTTTTCCAAAACTCTTTTCTGAGTGTTACTATTTCAGAAATCAGAATGTGGTTTGTTCTGAGGTGAAAATTTAACTGAGTGTTCCTTTTGCCCATTATCACCCTCTCCCTCAAAAATAGATACTATGAATTTGACAATGCATCTGAGAATTTAAGAACTACTGATGAACATTTTTATAACCTGATGAAGAAAGAAAGTCCTTCTCTTCCTTCACCATCATCACCACCACCACCATCATCATCATCACTACCACTAACTGAATAACGACTTAGAGCAGGCATTGTCCTTTTAACACATTGCCTCCACATGTATGATCTAAAGTAAATTGCCCTCAGCTCTATCTGCACCTTAAAACGTCAAGGGCTTGTAAAAATACAGCTGCCCAGGTCTGCTACAGATCAACTGTTTCAGATTCTTTAAGGGTAGGGTTTAGATGTCTGTATTTTTTACATCTCCCCAAGAGATTTTAAAGGACAGTGAATACTGAGAGTCTCTGAAAATTTCATTTTCACGAAAATCTTTAGGCAGACATTGTTATTAACCTTGGCTATCATTTAGACTCAGGTCTGCATTCTTCTAAATATTATATATTTTTAACAATTTTTCTATACTGTTGCCAAATAGCAGCAAGTACTTGGAACAGAAGCAACATTGACTCATGTTATATTCTTTCTAATCAAAACATGTAATACGTCTAAAATTTATAAAGTGCAGGAGAAAATTACCATAATAAAAGGTGCCATGTTCTTAATATTTTTAAAAGAGGAAAAATGGCCACAGGATAAATAGACTTTAAATTAATTCATCTGAAAACCAGCTAATAACATTAATAACTACCAGGACTTCAAATGCCCGGCCTTTGACTCCAGCTTTCAGTGTGTTTGTCGTTTGTCATAATTAGGGTCATATTTTTAGTCACATCTAGCAGATAAAAGATATTGGCTGCAGGTAACTAATTGCTACAGTGAAACCTAGTAAGTATTTGGAAGGCTGAGTTTCCATGCTCCACAACGCAAGGTATTCTTATAAATACACCTCTCTTCAGTTGCTCCCTTTACCATGAGCCTACTGTTAAAAAAGAATCTGTCACCTATTATTAGTGTCCATGCTCATCAGTGGTGCCTCCATGATGGCCTATACTTCACACAATTACTTCCATCTGTTTCTCATAGCAATACCTCTTTCCCTAGGGGGAAATCTAATAATTTCACACACCCTGATATCAAGTTCTCTTTGGCCAAAGTGGTTTCTGAGGAACACAAAACACTTCCAGATTCTAAAATAATATGTCCTGTTTTCTCCTTTCTCTCAACTTAGAAGATGTGAGTGACGCTTAACTCATTAGAGACCCTTTGGGACCACTTTATTGGCATTCTGTTAGAAAGTGGAGAGAGGAAACATATTTTTGTATTCTGATTATTTTCAGAGTAATATAGGTTTAGCAACCTGTTCACTGGCAGCACACAGAACCTGGCAGCAGATTTCCTCCATGTGTGAAGTGCATGATGGCACTCGACAGGCACTCATTGACAAGTTCTCTACGTCAGCACCATATGCCTGCTGAGCACAGGGAGTGTGCTGGATCCCACATACACAGACATTTTCTGCTTTAAATAGCTGCTATCCATTCCTTTGGGATTAGTACTTTTAATTTGTTAAGGGCAGAATTAGGGAAATGCTTGGAATTGCTGGGGCTCTCTTTTTCCCACAGGTCCACAATGGCAAAAGTGCTGCATGTATAGGTGGTTTCCTTCAGCAGCTGCATTTTGTTTCTAACCAGAACAATAACAAACTCAGTAAGACATAACATACAGATAATGGTATCGTTTTTCCACCCTTGATTTACTGAATGCAAACCTTAATTTACTTCCCTAATTGTTTCCATGATTGGTAAGATAAATATTTAGAATAATAGTTTAAAGACCATTATTAGTTAGAGAAATAAGATTTAAATATTCGCCTCTTTTTACAGTTGTGTGTGTGTTTTAAGCAATCAGTCATTAGTCAAGAACATATTGAGCACCCACTAGGTCAAAAATACACTGCCTCTGGGAATCTAAAAAGATTTCAGTTATGATCCTTTTCCAGGAATTTACAAGACAGTAAAAGAGATTCCCATCTTGAAAGTAATTGTTTTCATAAATCATTTGTAAGAAAGACAAATTAGCAAGCTGAGCACCCAGTGAAATCCTTCATATGCCTGGCCATTTTTCATTATTATTGAAATAAAATATCTGCTGGTGACACATAAAATATCCAAAGCAAAATAAGTACATAATTTGTTTCGGTACAAATACAAATAGGATTATATGGGATTGTCAAAGGAAGGAATGATACCAGGATAACGTTAAAGTTGTATTGATTTATACATGATTATTTTGGCCCAGTAATAATTTGCTAGTACTGACACCAAGTACTAGCAGTTGAACTCAAAGAACACTAATAAAATTGAATATAGTAATATAGCTGAATACAGCAAGCCACAGCACATTTGCACCATGTCCTTTCTCTGGACTCAGTCTGGTCATGTAATCTGTCTTTTAAAATGCTTATTTCAGGTTCTCCTAGATGTTGCTACAGTTTGCTCTTGTCTTTCTAACTCAGTAGTTATGCCTGATATCTTTCCCCCCACGCCACTCCCGTTATGAAAGTACCTTTGTTTATCATTTTAAAATACATTTACTGCAGTATTTTGTTTCTTTGGAATTTAGGTCTTTTGAAACTAAAATTTGTATTAGGATTATGTATTAGTCTGTTCTCACACTGCTACAAAGAACTACCTGAGACTGGGTAATTTACAAAGAAAATAGGTTTAATTGGCTCACCATTCCAGAGGCAGTACAGGAGGTATGGCTGGGGAGGCCTCAGGAAACTTACAATTACGGCAGAAGGGCAATAGAGAAGCAAGCACTTTCTTCATACAGCAAACTAGGAGGAAGAGAGAGTGAAGGGGGAAGTGTCACACACTTTTAAACCATCAGATCTTGTGAGAACTCACTTACTACCATGAGAACAGCAAGGGGGAATCCGCCCCCATGATCCAGTCACCACCCACCAGGTCCCTCCCCCAACACTGGGAATTACAACTCAATGTGAAATTTGGGTGGGGACACAGAGCAAAACCGTATCAGATTATTATTATTCTTGTTAGTCCTCTGGTCACAAAGCTTAGGTTTTGAGTGTCCTGCCCCAAGTACATTTTCCTCTTAAGTTCTGATACTTGATTAGTGCACAATTTTGCAGAATACAAGGTTTCCAGGAATGCATATTCAGGCCAAATGTGTACTTAATGAAGGCAAAAATCATGGCAAGTGTTGAAAGATGATTAGGGAAGGCATTACAGCTGCATGCCTGATCTAGATGTTGAAGGAAGGGTAAAACTGAAACAAGCACAGAAGAGGGAAGAAGTGGGAAGAGCAGCAGGAGCAAGGAGGGAGAAGTCATCAATGTAAACCATATGGTTAGAACCCTCAGTAGAACAAGATCAAGTAGGAGGAAAGTGTTTTAGATGAGATTTGCCATGAATATAAGGGCCTCAGATGCTAAAGTTTCTTCTTTAAAGAGTGGAGAGCTACTGGGACTTTGGGATAGAGGTGGGAGCTGGCAGATTGACAAAGCAATTCCCTTTCAGTGCAGCAAGTACTTCTAGAAACATTCTGGTCTATTCCCATTCTTCTATACTTAAAAAACTGAGGTCCACACAGGGTGCAGTGGCTCACGCCAGTAATCCCAACACTTTGGGAGACTGAGGTGGGCAGAACACCTGAGGTTGGGAGTTTGAGACCAGCCTTGCCAACATAGAGAAACCCCATCTCTACTGAAAATGCAAAATTAGCCAGAAGTGATGGTGCATGCCCGTAATCCCAGCTACTCTGGAGGCTGAGGCAGGAGACCTGCTTGAACCAGAGAGGCAGGGGTGGCAGTGAGCCAAGATCATGCCACTGCCCTTCAGCCTGGGTGACAGAGTATCACTCTGTCAAAAACAAAAAAAGAAAAGGTCTAGATAGGTGACTAATTTATTCACATTCATGTTAATTAGTGGCCTATGTCTCCTGGTTCCCAGTCCCAAGCTCTTATGACTATACCCATCTAGGACAAAAGACATTTAAAAAGTAATATTATGACTACAGCAATTGAGGACTTGGTCTGTACAGGCATTGTTAATATAGAAAAAAAGAAATTTATTTTTAAGACTTCATGAAGAGTGGATATATATTTATGCATAGTAAATGACTGAAGGATAAGTATTTCCTGAAGTTGTAACTTCATATATGTTATCCTGCATATGACAAATTATTTCAGGTAATTCATATTTCTCTTATGATGATGCATAAACTATTAAAGTAATATTTAGTAATAACTAGCAGGTCCTTACAGGGTTCAAATGTAGAAAAATATGTGGCTCATCTCTGAAAATAATAATGGAAAGAAGCAAAAAGAAAAGTTAAGCCATATATAGGGTGGTAGAATTAGTTCATGAAGCTGGACCAAGACTTTGTTCTACTCTGCTCTTCCCAGGAAATGAGCTACCAAACAAGAGGATTCTCCCCATTCCATTATATAGCTTTTAGGAGGAGAGAGACAATAAAGACTCCCCAGGTGTGTCGAGGAAGCCAATCCTTCCTAGTCACATGGCCAGCACATGATATCCATGCAGCATTTAGAGACCATGAGATGAAGATGCTCTGATACAACAAGCTGGCCCTTTAGTGGACCGCATCAGAGAAGCATTTCTTTGGCATAGTGCCATTTTTAAAGTCTAAAATTATTATTTTGTCAGTATACTCAGAGTTCATCACTTTCTAAGGAGCTAACATCATTCTCTCATGTTAACCAAACTCCCAACAGACTGCTGCATCCGCCAAAATTCCAATGAGAAAAATTGGACCACAAGATCTAGGGTCACTCATTAATGCATGAATTCTCTTTAAAAATCTATTTAGGAACCACAGCATAATCAGAAAATTGTGCTGTGTGCATGGAGGCAAAGGATAGGGAATTATTTGAATGACTTTAAAACCCTTGTCATGGAGCAATGATGGCCTCAGGCATCCAAATACAAATCAATAGAGATCTGCCAGGCAGGCAAGAATATACACGTTCACTGATTAGGGCTGCAGTGAACTGGTTTTAAGAAAATATTTTTATGAAATGTCTTGTAAAGAAAAACAACCTTGAGTTAGATTTTGAGCAATTATAAGCAATTTTGTAGGAGTTGCAGTTAGAATCTTTACACGATATGTACTTTTAAAATAATTCAAAGCATACTTTTACTTTTCTGAAAGGCTATTTTATGAACTCTCTCCAGATAATTTCAGATTAATCTGATAACAGCCACTAACTAGACTATGAAGAAAATTAATGAATCCATTGTAGTTCTCTTGAAACAACATTCTTCCAGAAGACTGGGTGGGAAGGAGGCTTGCTTAAAATTGCCTGCTTCAGAAACAGTTTGGAAAGTAAAAACAGTAAAATTAAATGAGAAGTCTGGATAAAGGGAAACACACATTACCAGAGCAAAAGCCAAACTCTTTAGAACTGCCTGTAAATGTGACTTATGGGGAAAAAAAATAGACTACAACAACAAAAAAGATATTTCATTCAATTTGATTTATTTAAAGTATACTATTAAAATTAATGGCACAAAAAATGTACATCAAACTAAAATCTTACATAGTCACTGCAAAATCCCATAATTTTATGTCTGATCAAATCTTTTCATCATTCCTCCAAGCATGACTTGAGCCTTTCAGATGTTTTCAAATTTTTACCAAAATTTACCACCAGCAGTGTAGAAATGTTCCCTGATAACTGCATCAATGCCAACATCTCCCGTATATGATTTTTTTATTATGATCATTCTTGTGGGAGTAAGGTGGTATCACATGGTGGTTTTGATTTGCATTTCCCTGATCATTAGTGATGTTAAGCATTTTTTTCATATGTTTCATATGTTTGTTGGACATTTGTATATCTTCTTTTGAGAATTATCTGTTCATGTCTTTAGCCCACTTTTTGATGAGATTCTTTGTTTTTTCTTGCTGATTTGTTTGAGTTTGTTGTAAATTCTGGATATTACCTTTGTCAGATGTATAGATTGTGAAGATCTTTCCCCATTCTGTAGGTTGTCCATTTACTCTGCTGACTGTTTCTTTGGCCATGCAAAACCTCTTTAGTTTAATTAAGTAACAGCTATTTATCTTTGTTTTTATTGCATTTGCTGTGGGATTCTTGGTCATGAAATTCATGCCTAAGCCAATGTCTAGAAGGGTTTTTCCAATGTTATCTTCTAGAATTTTTACAGTTTCAGGTCTTCAATTCAAGTCCTTAATCCATCTTGAGTTGACTTTTGTATAAGGTGAGAGATAAGGATCCACTTTTATTCTCCTACATGTGGCTAGCCAATTATCCCAGCACCATTTGTTGAAAAGGGCATCCTTTCTCCACTTTATGTTTTGTTTGCCTTGTCAAAGATCAGTTGGCTGTAAGTATTTGAGTTTGTTTCTGGGTTCTCTATTGTGTTCCATTGGTCTATGTGCCTATTTTTATTCTTTTTTCATTGTCTTTGTTGGATTGGGTTAATTCAAAGATCTTGTCCTCAAGCTCTGAGTTTCTTTTTTCTACTTGTTCAATTCTATTGCTGAAACTTTCCAGAGCATTTTGCATTTCTATAAATGTGTCCAATGTTTCTTGAAGTTTTGATTGTTTTTCTTTATGTTATCTATTTCCTTGAATATTTCTCCCTTCACTTCTAGTATTATTTTTTTGGATATCCTTGCAATGGACTTCGCCTTTCTCTGGTGCCTCCCTGATTAGCTTAATAACTAACCTCCTGAATTCTTTTTCACATAAATCATGGATTTCTTCTATTTTGGAGCCATTGTTGGTGAACCAGTGTGATTTTTTTTTCCTTTGTTTTTTTTTTTTTTTTTTTTTTTTTGCCAGGAGTTGTAAAATAGCCTTGTTTTGTCATATTACCGGAGTTGGTCTTCTGGTTCCTTCTCATTTGGGTAGGCTCCATCAGAGGAAAAGTCTAGGGCAAAAGGCTGTTATTCAGATTCTTTTGTCCCACAGGGTGTTCCCTTGATGTAATACTCTCTTCCTTTTCCTATGGATGTGGCTTCCTGGGAACCAAGCTGTATTGATTGTTATCTCTCTTCTGGGTCTAGCCATTCAGCAAGTCTACCAGGCACCGAGCTGCTACTGGGGGTTGTCTGCAGAGTCCTGTGATGTGAACTGTCTGTGGATCTCTCAGCTGTGGATACTAGCACCTGTTCTGGTGGAAGTGGCAGGGGGGTGAAATGGATTCTGTGAAGGTTCTTAGCTTTGGTGGTTTAATGCTCTGTTTTTGTACTGGTTGGCCTCCTGTCAGGAGATGGTGCTTTCCAGAGAGCATTACCTATGGTAGCATGGAGGGGAAACAGTGGTGGGCAGGACCCTAGAACTCCCAAGGGTATATGCCCTTGGTGCTCAGTTACCAGGGTGAATGAAAAAGGACCATCAGGTGGGGGTAGGGCTTGGCAGGTGTGAGCTAAGACTCTTCTTGGGCAGGTCTTGCTGCAGCTGCCGTAGGGGATGGGGGTGAGCTTCCCAGGTCAACAGAGTTATGTACCTAGGAGGATTATGGCTGCCTCTGCTGAGTCATGTGGGTTGGAAGGCAGGTGGTGAAAAGATGGCAGTCACAGGCCTCACCCAGCTACCACACCATCCGAAGGGCCAATCTCATTCCCACCATGCCCCAACTACCAGAACCAAGTCAGGCAGTGGGCAAGCAGGGCTGAGAACTTGCCCCAGGCTACCCACCTCCCAGTTTTGAAACAAAAGGGCTTTCGTTCTTCCCCAACCTGTAGAGTCTTCATGCCAGATTTGCATCCTCCCCCAGGTTCCAGCCAGGAGGCTTTTTGACTGGTTCAGATTGTTACAAAGTTCACCTGGAGGTTTCCTCCTCTCTGTGGCATTTTCCCCATGCCTGTGGCCACCCTGCTGAAGGATCCCTGTGATGCCAAGCAGAAATGGCCTGCTTTGGGACCCAGCAAGCTCTCAGAGCCTTTCTCACTGCTTCCTCTACCCCTGTATTTCGCTCAACTCTCTAAACTGACTCAGCTCCAGACAAGATCAGAATCTTCTCCCACAAACTAGCCCTTCAGTTTCCCCAGTGGGAATGTGTGTTCCGGGCTAGAAGAGCTCACTTTTCTGCTTCTGTAGTTTGGGCACTCATGGTATTTGGGGTCTCTCCCAGGTCCTTCAGGAGAAGTCTGCTTCATTTAGAGGATCTGTGGGTCCTCTCAACTTTCCTGATTTATTCTTGCAGTCATTCTGGAGCTAAAATTCATGATGCAAGTGTCCACATGCTGCTCTGTCCATCCAAGTCAGAACTGTAATCTAGTCCTGCCTCACATTTGCCACAATGCCTCAATAGAAAAGTCCTAAAACAGTCCACATTGCTACCATCTCTGTTCAGGCTGCCATAACAAAATACCATGGGCTGGTTGGCTTCCCAACAGAAGTGTATTTTCTTACAGTTCTGGAGCCTAGACATCCATGATCAAGGTGCTAGTTAATTCAGTTTCTGATGAGGGCTCTCTTCCTGGCTTCCATGCAAATAATGGCTACTATTATTATTAATTGTGATGAGGCCAAAGGCTTCTGAAAGTACATGTAACTTTCTAGCAACGCTACTGACAACAAAAATGTGGACCTGTGATTGAATGCACATAACATAATGCATTGCCCTTCTTTTTAGTAACTAGATTCAAGCCAGATTATGGCTGCCTCTGATGAGTCATGTGGGTTGGAAGGCAGGTGGGGAAAAGCTGTCAGTCACAGGCCTCACCCAGCTACCATGCTATCCGAAAGGCCAATCTCATTCCCACTGTGCCCTAACTACCAGCTACTACTAAAATCATGATGCAAGCCTCCACGTGCTGCTCTGTCCATCCAGGTCAGAACTGCAATCTAGTCCTACCTCCCATTTGCCATACAGTCCACATTGCTACCACCTCTGTTCAGTCTTATCTATTTTCATGTTTAGGTAAACGGAGTTTTAAAGAGCATAAGTAGGAGTTGGAAAAGAAAAACAGGTGATAGTGATCATATCTCCTCCAATTTCAGCCCCGACTTTCAAATCAGATCAAATTTTGATCCCTTGATCTTTAGCTTAATATCAGAAAATCAGAGGGTGTTGTTTAAAATTCACAAATTTTAAAGCAATTTTCCAAAGATTTTTTATCCTTCGTCTTCTTATTTTGTGTACAATATTGACTTCAAAAGCACAGCTTTTGAAGCACAGCTTGTTTTTCTAAGCACTTTTTCTATTTTCATGTAAAATTCTTACTTTTCATCCTTGATGAGCATCAATAAGATGCTTTAACTTATCATTATACATCCCAGAAAAATGCCATATACTTTGCTTTTGTATGCCTTGACTGGCATTTAGAAGTATTGTTGGTGGCAGCTGGGCCAATGCTTTGTTTGCCGGCGTGGGTGAAGATCTTTGATATTTAGCATCATGCCTCAAATTGTGATTTTTATGAAAGCCTTTAGAGGGAGAATTTATGAGCTAGGGGAGCCCATGAGATGGAAAGACAGGACATGCTAGATGTAGATGAAAACTGGAGTCAATAGTAAATGCTGATGCAGGTGGAGAAAGGCAGTAAGTTGGAAATCAAGTCTTTGCTTATTTTAAATATGCATTTCAATTTCATATTTATGTGTCATTCTGTTTAGGAGACCTAGATACATCAACTAACCTGAAATAATTGGTTTATGGAACACTTCAGAGGAAAGGGAAGACAAAAGTGAGATTATTATTATCATCATCATCATCCTTATAATAGAGAGTGTCTGTGTTGTGTAACAAGTACTTTGAAACAAGTTTCAGATCTTGAGAAAGCTAATATATTTTATAGAAAATCACTTAAAAACTCCTTACATAAAGTTGTATCATACAAAATCAGAAGAGTAGAGTTCACCATGAGACAGAGTGAAGAGACACAGAAATGGGAAGAAGCAAATCAGAAAGGCAAGTTAATAAACATACCTGAAATTTAACAGAACAACAGTTTTTCTTTGGAACTGAGTATTACCAGTAGGGAGATCAGAATGAGTTTCTCCCGATTCCCCCTTGAAAGCTCCTATTCTTGTTGAAAACAGATTTTAAAAGTGAAAACACTATAAATTTTACCATGGTCTTAAAAACTCCGTAGAATAAGACAGAACCCAAAATTTAAATCCTCGATATAGTGGATTCTAGGTATGTGTGTGGCCCTGGAAAGTTATAAAAGATATAAATTAGGAGCATTTGAATAACCAAAAGTCCTAGAATTATTCTAAATTTACTGGATTCTAGGCATCTGTATGGCCCCAGAGAGGTATAATAGATAGAAATTATACATGAGAACATTAGAATGACCAAAAGTCCTGGTATTATTCAGAACATAGTAACAATGTTAATTAATCTTAGTCTGAGACATGTATGTTAAAATAGCCAGGATAACTACCAAAACAATACTGTTAAAAGAAAAACTGCAGCTGCATTAAATTTAAAAGTTTAATTGAGTAAAGAACAATTGGTGAATAGGGCAGCCTCCTAAGCCAGAGTAGGCTTAGAGACCCAGAGCATCCATGTGGTAGAAGATTTATGGACAGAAACAGGAAAGTGATATAACAGAAAACAGAAGTGAGATACAGATACAGGTGGATTGGTTACAATTTGGTGTTTGCCTTATTTGAACACAGTTTGAACAGTTGGCCACATTTGATTGACCAAAACTCAGTGACTGGCACAAGAGTGGGCTACAGTCTGTTTACAATTCCATTTAGGTTATAGTTCATGATGTACCAAGAAACTTTTAGGCTGAATTTAAAATATGTAAGGAGGTAGCTTTAGGCTAAGCTTGATTTAACAATACACACGAAGTGCATAAATTCAAGAGTAAAGAGAAAATATACAGAATGAGAAAAATGAAAAACCACAACCCAAAATGTGAAAGGAAAATATCTTGGGCCCATTCAAGCTGGGAACTGCTCAGGGCAAATCTGCCTCTCATTCTATTCAAAGTCATCCCTTTGCTCACAGTGATAGATGCATATCCTGACTGCCTCCTTCAGAAGGACTTACCAGAAATTCAAAAGAATGAAGCCATCTGTGTCTCTGCCTTTCTGGTCAGAACTAATGTACTTCTTACATATATTGATTGATGCCTTATGTTTCCCTAAAATGTATAAAACCAGACTGTGCCCCAACCACCTTGGGCACATGTTGTCAGGATTTCCTGAGGCTGTGTCATGGATGCATCTTCAACCTTGAAAAAATAAACTTTCTAAATTAATTGAGACTTGTCTCAAATTTTCTGGGTTCACAAAATGAGCATAGAAAGAAAGAAAAAAAACATTAAAACACACAACAAATAGAAAACTCATAGCAATGTACAAAGCTAATATTAACCAAAAAAGATGTAATTATACCTATGGCATAAAAGTAGACGATAAAGCAAAACACATGATCAAAGATGAAAAATGGCTGCTACATAATAAAATGTTCAGTTTACTCATGTATACCTAACAACATGACCTTACAGTACATACTATAAAGACTGATAGAAGTATTAGGAGAAAACCCAGTAGGAAGTTTTAACATACTTCTCTTTTCTTAATCAAAAGCAAAACATACTTCAAAAGGATATAGTTGATTTAAACACACACAATTAAGAAGTTCAATGATAATGAACAGATATGTATTTACAAACATAGATAATGAATATAGAATATTATATACACTTGGAGTATATAAAGATTCTTTACTTTTCAAATACATATGAAACGTTTTTAAAAATTACCATGATTTTGCCATAGTGGAATTAAGTTAGAAATCTTTAACAAGAAGATAAGTTAAAAAAAAAGGAACATTTTCTAAACAATGAGAAAATGAAAAAAATTATAATGGATATTAGAGCATATTTATACTGAATAATAATACATATGCAATGTATTAAAATATGAGGAATAACACTTAAGTAGTACTCAGAGGGAAATGCATATCCTTAGACAATTATATTAGGAAAAATAAAGTCTCATAATTAATGAGCAAATTAATAAAGTAGAAAGAAGTAGTAACATTTAAAAAAATTATACAAGCAGGACTTCCAGCTGTAAGGATGTGAAGAGTTTGACACATTCTCTCCCCAAAGAAACAAATGTAAAACTGGGCAAAATCAGCTCTAACAAGGCTATAGAAATTCACTGAAAACAAACAACAAAGATTTACTCATGAAAAACTGCTACAAGTGTGAGTAAGAACAATGACCACCTGAGGCCTCCTTTTGCTGGGACTACTCCCAGAATGCAAGTTTCACTGGGGTGGGGATAAGCATGCAAATCAGCAGATTTGCCACCGCAGGAAAAGGATTTGATTTGGGGTGGAAGATGAAAAACCCTGCTGGAGGCACTAAAAGTAAAAGTAGCAGACTTGGTAGGAGGCAGGAAAACCACAGTACAGTAGTCTTTTCATCCATGGTGCTGGAAACATTAAATTTTGTCTCCTTCAAAATTTACCATTAAGAAAATGAACTCAAACTACAGAATAGATGACAGTATTTGTTAATCTAACATCTGATAAAGGACTTATATCCAAAATATAAAAAGAATACTTCAAAACTTAATAATAAGGAAATAACCTAGTTAATAATTTTTTTTTTTGAGACAGATTCTCACTCTGTCACCCAGGCTGGAGTGCAGTGTCATGATCTTGGCTCACAGCAACATCTGCCTCCCAAGTTCAAGCAATTCTACTGCCTTAGTCTCTGAGTAGCTGGGATTATAGGCACCTGCCACCATGCCCAGCTAATTTTTTGTATTTTTAGTAGAGGCAGTGTTTTTGCCATGTTGACCAAGCTGGTCTCAAACTCCTGACCTCAGGTGATCCACCCGTCTTGGCCTCCCAAAGTGCTCTGATTACCGGCATGGGTCACTGCACCCAGCCTAATAAGTGGGCAAAGATTTTAATAGAAATTTCATCAAGTAAGATATACAAATAGCTTAAAAGCACATAAAGAGATACTCAACATCATTAGTTATTAGAAAATTGCAATTTAAAACCACAGTAAGATATTACTGCACACCCACAAAAAAAATGACTCTAATCTAAAAGACAGGCAAAAATACCAAATGCTGGCAGAATATGAGGAAAGTAGAAACCTTGTACATTATTAATGGGAATAGAAACTGGTACAGCTGTCTTGGAAAACAAAGTTTAACAGTTTCTTTAAGAGTTAAACATACATTTACACTCAACCCAGCAATTCCAATTATGGATAATCCAAGAGAAATGATAACATATGTCTATTCAAAAACTCATACACATATGTTTATAGTAGTATTATCTATGACAGCCAAAAACTGGAAAGAATCTAAATGTCCATCTCATGGGGAATGAATAAACAAAGTGTTTTATTACCATAAAATGAAATAGTAATTGCTATTAGTAATAAAAAGAAGTAAACTACTGATTCATGTTACAACTTGAATTCAAACACAAAAGACTGCATATTGTATAATTCCATTTTTAACAGAATAGTCCTATCAGCATTTAGGAAAGTAAATCAGTGTTTTAAAGTATACATCATGCAACCATCACATCACCAGCTTTACCTTGAATTTGTAGAAGCATTTCTAAAACTTAACTAAAACTTGCAATCTTAAAATACTTTTGGTTAATAGAAAAAAGGGGTTACTCCAAAATCCATTTTATAATAGAGCAGACACAGAAAAATAATAGACTGATGTTAAGATACCTAAACTAATTATATTCAATATTATTATGTTAATAAATATTAATTACATATGTAGAAAGAAAAAATTAAATAGTATATCTACCTCATTACCACACACATACACACACACACACACAAAATAAATCATTTCCATGTGAATTAGAGATTTCCATGTGAAATGTAAAACATCTAAACTTTTTCAAATATAGAAAATATCTTTATAACCTTGGAGTATAGAAGTGTTATTTGCAACAAGATTTATAAAGTTTCTTACATGAAAGTTACCATAAAAAGAGTGAAAACACAAGCCAC
The DNA here is from genome assembly GCA_963573385.1 of Cacajao melanocephalus. Taxonomy (NCBI): domain Eukaryota; kingdom Metazoa; phylum Chordata; class Mammalia; order Primates; family Pitheciidae; genus Cacajao; species Cacajao melanocephalus. The sequence goes on from CAUYLG010064552.1 coordinate 16,760, forward strand.
ACCCAAGCCACACAGATTCTTGTAATTTATGTAACCAACAAAGGATTAGAATCTCAAACATATAAACAAATCCCATAAGTCAAGAAAACAAAAGCTCAATATAATAAGGGCAAAAATTCCAAATATGTATTTCACAAAATAGAAAATATATTACATATTAATATGAAACATTTTAAAATTATCAAATTCAGTAATAGGGGAAATGTAAATTAAAATCATGAGATACCATTTCACACCAGATTGACAAAAATTAAAAGCCAGTAGTGTTACCAGAAGGCAGGCCTCAAGTGTGAGACATCCAGGCTCTTGGTGTGTTGAACAAAGAATTGAACAAAACACACAAATGAAGTAACAAAAGAATAAAACAAAACAACAGAACAGCAAGGTAGGGATTTACTGAAGCAAGAAAACACACCACAGGGTGGGAGCAGGCTGAGTGAGCAGCTCAAGGACCCAGTTACAAAGTTTTCTCAGGTTTAAGTACCCTCTTTGAAGTATTGGCTACCCCCTATGTGGATGAGGGAATTGCCATCTTCCTTTGCTGTCACTGCTCTCTAGTTGAGACTGACTTGTCCAGTGACCTTGGTAAAACAAGGCTGATCTTCCAATAGAGCACATGTGTATGGACACCAGTAAAGCTCTCAGGGCCACTCCACTGCATGATTCTCTTGAATGGGAATCCTGGCAATATAGTTTGGCTGTATCCCCACCCAAATCCCATCTTGAGTTCCCATGCGTTGTGGGAGGAACCCAGTGTGAGGTAATTGAATCATGGGGACAAGTCTTCCCCATGCTGTTCTCATGACAGTGAATAAGTCTCAGGTGATCTGAGGGTTTTATAAAGAAAAGTTCCCCTGCACAAGTTCTCTCTACTTTTGCCTGCTGCCATCCATGTAGGACATGACTTGCTCCTCCTTGCCTTCTGCCATGATTGTGAGGCCTCCCAGCTATGTGGAAATGTAAGCCCATTAAACCTCTTTCTTTTGTAAATTGCCCACTCTAGAGTATGTCTTTATCAGCAGTATGAGAACAGACTAATACAGTAAATTGGTACCAAGATTGGGGTGCTACTGTAGATACCGAAAATGTGAAAGCAACTTTGGAATTGGGTAACAGGCAGGGGTTGGAATAGTTTGGAGGGCTCAGAAGAAGACAGGAAATATGGGAAAGTTAAGAACTTCTTAGAGACTCGTTGACTGGCTTTGACAAAAATGCTGATAACAACACGGACAATAAAGTCCTGGCTAAGGAGGTCTCAGATGGAAATGAGGAATTTGTTGAGAACTGGAGCAAAAGTGACTCTTGTTATGTTGTAGGAAAGAGACTGGTGGCATTTTGCCCCTGTTCTAGAGATTGGTGGAACTTTGAACTTGAGAGAGATAACTTAGGGTATCTAATGAAAGAAATTTCTAAGTAGCAAAGCATTCAAGATGTGACCTGTATGCTGGTAAAGGCATTCAGTTTTAAAAGAAAAACAGAGCATAAATGTTCAAGAAATTTGCAGCCTGTCAATGCAATAGAAAAGAAAATCCTATTTTCTGAGGAGAAATTCAAGCTGGCTGCAGAAATTTGCATAAATAATGAGGAGCCAAATGTTAATCCCCAAGACAATGGGAAAAATGTCTCCAGGGCATGTTAGAGGTCTTCACAGCAGCCCCTTCCATCGCAGGCCCAGAGGCCTAGAAGGGAAAAATGTTTTCATGGGCTGGGCTCAGGGTCTCTACTGTGTGTAGTCTAGGGACTTGGTGCCCTGCATTCAGGCTGCTCCAATCATGATGAAAAGGGGCCAAGGTACAGCTCAGGCTGTTGCTTCAGAGTAGGGAGGCCCCAAGCCTTGGCAGTTTCCACATGGTGTTCAGCCTGCAGGTGCACAGAAGTCAAGAGTTGAGGTGTGTAAACTCCACCAAGATTTCAGAAGATATATGAAAATGCCAGATGCCTAGGCAAAAGTTTGCTGAAGGTGTGGGGCCCTCATGGAGAACCTCTGCTAGGGCAGTATGGAAAGAAAATGTGGGGTTCAACCCCTACACAGAGTCCCTACTGGGGCACCACCTAGGGGAGCTGTGAGAAGAGGACCACTGTCCTCCATACCCCACAATGATAGACCCACCAAGAGCTTGAACCATGCACGTAGAAAAGCCACAGACACCCAACAGCAGCCCATGAAAGCAGCCAGGAGGGAAGTTGTACCCTGCAAAGCCACAGGGGCAAAGCTGCTCAAGACCATGGGAATCCACCTCTTCCATCAGCATGACCCATATGTGAGACATGGAGTCAAAGGAGATCATTTTGGAGATTTAAGATTTGATTGCCCTGACAGATTTCAGACTGTAGCCCCTTTGTTTTTGGCCAATTTCTCCCATTTGGAATGGCTGTATTTACCCAATGCCTAGATACAATCCCCATTGTATCTAGGAAGTAACTAACTTGATATTGTTTCTACAGCTCATAGGTGGAAAAAGCTTGTCTTGTCTCAGATGAGACATTGAACTGTGAACTTTTGAGGTAATGCTGGAATGAGTTAAGACTTTGGAGGACTGTTGGGAAGACATGATTGGTTTTGAAATGTGAGGACAGACTTGGGAGAGGCCAGGGCCAAAATGATATGGTTAGGCTGTATCCCTACTTAAATCTCATCTTGAATTGTAACTCCTCCAATTCCCACATGTTGTGGGGAAACCCTAGGGGAGGTGATTGAATTATAGGGGTGAATCTTTCCTGTGCAGTTCTCATGACAGTGAATGGGTCTCAAAAGATTGGATGGTTTTACAAAAGAGAATGTCCCTGCACAAGCTCCTCTCTTGTCTGCTGCCACTTAAGATATGACTTGTTCTTCCTTATCTTCTGCCATGGTTATGAGGCTTCCTCAGCCACATGGAACTGTAAGTCCATTCAACCTCTTTATTTTGTAAATTGCTCTGTCTTGGGTATGTCTTTATCAGCAGCATGAAAATGGACTAATACAATCCTCAATGTTAGAGGTGGGACCTAATGGAAGACCTTTGGGTTATGAGGGCAGATCCCTCATGAATAGATTGATACCAACCATTGAGAATGAGTGAGTTCTCATTTTATTAGTTTCTACAAGAGCTGGCCATTAGAAAGAGCCTGGCACATCCCCCACCCTTTTCTTCCTCTCCTGCCATGTAATCTCTGCACACACTGGCTTTCTTTCACCTTCTGTCATGAGTGGAAGCAGCTTAAACCCTCACTGGAATCCAATAGATATGAGTAGCATACTCCTTATATTTACCCAATGCATTACCCTATTATATCTAGAAAGTAACTAACGAGTTTGATTTTACAGGATCAAAGATAGAAGGGACTTGCCTTGTCTCAGATGAGACTTTGGACTATGGACTTTTGAGTTAATGCTGAAATGAGTTAAGATTTGGGGGAACTGTTGGAAAGCCATGATTGGTTTTGAAATGTGAGGACATGAGATTTGGGAGGGGCCTGGGGCAGAATGATATGGTTTGGCTGTGTCCCCACCCAAATCTCATCTTGATTTCCCACATGCTGTGGGATGGACCCAGTGGGAGGTAATTGAATCATGGGGGCAAGTCTTTCTCATGCTGTTCTCTTGATAGTTAATAAGTCTCATGAGATTTGATGGTTTTATAAGGAGAAGTTCCTCTGCACAAGTTCTCTCTTTTTGTCTCCTACCATCCATGTAAGACGTGACTTGCTCCTCCTTGCCTTCCACCATGATTGTGAGGCCTACTCAGCCATGTGGAACTGTAAGTCCATAAAACCTCTTTCTTTTGTAAATTGCCCAGTCTCAGGTATGTCTTTATCAGCAGCATGAGAACAGACTAATACACTGGCAACCTCTTTCTATTATGTGACACACTCCATTCCTCTTCTGCTCATATCCCAGGTGCCTCTGTTGAGAAAATACAGAAAGGGCATCCCAAGTTCTGCTTTCTTCTTGGCTTCCACTTGACTTGGGAACCCCCACATCATTGCTATAGCACCAGATGTGAAAATCTCTCCATTGTTGCTCTCCCTCTCTACCATATAATCTTTCTCCAATTCTCAACTTCTCTGTTCAAGAGACATAAAGACCAGATGAGGAAGTCCACTGCCAAGCATATACCCAACAGGAAAACAAGGTGACAACCTGCTCTTTCATGGCATCTGATATGGTTTGGCACTGTATCTCCTCCCAAATCTTATCTCAAATTGTAATTCTCACATGTCAAGGGAGGGATCTGATGGGGGGTGATTGGATCATGGGGGTGGTTTAGCCCATGCTGTTCTCATGATCAGAAGTGAATTCTCATGATAGCTGATAGTTTTAAAGCGTGGTACTTCCTCACTATCGCTCTCTCCTACCACCACGTAAGATGTGCCTTGCTTCCCCTTCACCTTCCACCATGATTGTAAGTTTCCTGAGGCCTCTCCAGCTATGAAAAACTGTGAGTCAATTAAACCTTTTTCTTTATAAATCACCCAGTCTCAGGTAGTATTTTTATAGCAGTGTGAAAACAGACTGATACAGATGTTGGAAACAGGAGTGGTTCTAGAAGAACACAATTTTAAGGATGGATTTCTTTAGTTGGTTTTGTGGTTTCTGGAGTTAGCTGCTTAATTTAATTAGACTCAAAATGCTAAGGACTCAACTTCTAATAGTATGGAAACATTGACAGTCCTTGGCATAAGTCATTTAGAGAGTTATGGAAAATAAATACATTTAATACTCCTCATTCACTGCTCTTGAGAAACAAGGAATTTAGTGACCCTATACATAATACCTTCAACCATATGTGGAGAGCCAAGAAATATAATGAAGTTGGTTAATTGCTCCTAAGTTTGTTCACCGGAAAAAGTGATGAAAGAAAAGGATGAGCTCAGGGATTCAACTCCCAGCTCCAGAAGCACATACTTAGCCTCAAATCTTCTAAGATTGCACTGAGTGAGAGTCTCGCCTCCTATAGACAAAGGGCTGAAATTGCTAAAAATCAGACATAAACATTTATCACACAAGTGGCTGACCTGCAACAAAAGGTGCATGCTCAGCCTCACCAGGTGTCTACTGTTAATGTGTGGGCCTTGACTGGAAAAGAATGGGATCCTGCAACTTGGAATGGGGATGTGTGGGACGACCATGATTAAGCTGACCTGCTGAGTTTTTTGGCTTTCATCTTTCTTCCGTTCTGGATGCTTCCTGCCCTTGAACATCAGACTCCTGGTTCCTCAGCCTTTGGACATTTGAACTTACACCAGTGGTTTGCCAGGAGCTCCCAGGCCCTTGGCCACAGATTGAAGGCTGCACTGTTGGCTTTCCTACTTTTGAGGCTTTGGGACTTTGGCTGAGGCACTACTGGCTTTGCTGTTCTTCAGCCTGCAGATGGCCTATTGTGGAACTTCACCTTGTGATCATGTGAGTCAATTCTCCTTTATAAAATCCCTTTTGTATATGAATGTATTCTATTAGTTCTGTCCCTCTGGAGAACCCTGACTAATACAGCATCCCAAATCTTTATAAAAGATTCTCCTGGAACTGCTTTTACTCCACAAACACCCTCCCCATGGAGGTACAGGGAAAAGGGAAGAGTCTCTACCTTCTACTAGGGCAACCTCAACACTTCTCTTCCTGAATCCTTTCCAGTCCTCTGCTTACTTGGACTTAGAGTGGGAGGAGCAGAAAGCAGGTTTATGGTAACAGGACTGGTCCCTTCACATTTTGTACTACCTTCCCAGCTATCTGTCCTCCTTCTCCATTAGGCTGAGGAAATCATGGTATTGGCATCTCATTCTCTGCGGGACACAATCTCTGAAAAATAAATCTTTCCATCCTGCCTCATGTTCTTTGGACATAAATGCCAATGCCCTATTAGAAGATCTGTTCCTGATACTTGACAGAAGATTTCCACTGTAACAGCTCCTGACATTAGTGACACACTTTCAGTAGGACTCCATCACCTATTAGCAATATGCCAATGTCCTTTGGTAGGTGCTTTTAGGGAACAATCAGGTTGACTATAACAGTAAGTTGCAACCCGGCTGCCAATTAGAAACCCCTGGGGAGTTTTTACAAAGTACTGAGACCATGGCCCTACCCTACAACAGTCAAATCAGCATCTCTGCAGGTGGAGTCCTGAGCAGAGCACAGGAATTCTTTAAAGCTTCCTTGGTGTTGTTTATTATATGTAAATTGTGCATCAATAAAGCTGATCTCTTTTAAACTCCTTGAGTAATTCTAACAGTTCTTCAATAACTTTTCTATTTGTTATCACTGACCATATTTGCATATGTGGTAGGCTATAGCTCCCCCCCAAAAAAATCACATGTTCCTATTGTTTATGCTAGAATAATCTTAGGAGAAAAATCAGTATCATCATAAAGAATGTTTTAGTGTGCCAAACCTGAAATGAGCATGCCCTCTTGCTTTGCATGATGCCTCATGGCCCTAGGAGACTGGTTAGTTTACAGTCTGTATTCATGGAAACAGGGCACTCCATAATCACCAGAATTATTTTGCAGTATCTGGCACCATTTATATATAAAGAAAGAACTGCAATTCCCAAAGTATTTTCATATCTATCAAAAAGGTTTATTTTAGACTCACATCAGATGTTGAAAACAGGCAGAGACAAGAGTCCTTGATGAAACTAAGATTTTAGTCTTGCTGACTTTCCTGGCTGGTGGGCTAGGTCACTTATGTAGGAACTGTTTCTAAGACACCTAACCACCTGTCAAAAGCTGGAAAATTCAGACTTTCTCTGGGCATATATGAGTCTGTTTTCACAAAGCTGATAAAGACATGCCTGAGATTGGGCAATTTACAAAAGAAAGAGGTTTAATGGACTTACAGTTAAAAGTGGCTAGGGAGTCATCATAATCATGGCAGAAGGCCAGGAGGAGCAAATCGCATCCTACATGGATGGCAGCAGGCAAAGAGAGAGCTTGTGCAGAGAAACTCTGCCTCATAAAGCCATCAGATCTTATGAGACTTATTCACTATCATGAGAACAGCACCAAAGACCTGTCCCCATGATTCAAATACTTACCACCAGGTCCCTCCCAGAACATGTGGGAATTCAAGATGAGATTTGGGTGGGGACACAGCCAAACCATATCAGGGCATTACCTTAAATGAGAAAAAGGCAAAAGTAAGTCCATAGCCAATAGCATATCAATTTAATACTAACATGCAAGTCTTAGCAACACAAACACTGAGTCCTGGTCTTAATCCTCTACTCATAATATTCTTCTTCTAGATCTTCGACCTATCAGTCACCTGTAGCTAAACCTCCATAGTGAAATACACTCAATATTAGATATGGCTCCTTTTATAATAATACAAAATGAAGCCACTTGTTAAAGATTTGCTAGAAAGGCTAGCAGAAAATAAAAATTATATCCAAACAATTTATTCTAGTGAATGTTTAAGCAAGAAAAAAGGTAAAATACACCTATCAAAGTAACTCACAAATATGACCACTGATTTTTAACAAAAGCACAAAAGTAATGAGTGTTTTCAACAAGTGGTACTGAAACAATTGAATATCTATATGCAAAAATAATGAACCACAACATAAATCTCACACCTTGTAAAAAAATTAACCCAAATTGATTATAGATCTAAATGTAAAATATAAAATTATAAAACTTTCAGAAGAAACTAGTCATGATAATTAGAAGTGACTCCAGAAGCATGATCCACAAAAGAAAAGAATTGTCAATTTCATCAAAAATTAAAAACTTTTGCTCTAAAAGTGATACAGTTAAGAGAACAAAAAGACAAGCTAAAGACTACAAATAAATATTTACAAATGACATATCTGGCAAACAAGTCTAATTTAGAATATATAAAGAATTCTCAAAACTGCACTGAAAAAAACAACCCAATTAATAAATCGACAAAAGACCTGAACAGACAACTCATCAAAGAGGACATACAGATGCTAAGTAAGCACAGGAGAAGTTATTCAACATTATGTAGTAATATTCCTAGAAACACCTTCCCTCTCCCAAATTTTAATGTATTACTATAAAATAACATAAATTATTTGACATTTTTACTTACTTAAATAAAAGGGGAAATAAACCTTCAGAAAGATCCACTCCTGCACCTCTACAATCTATTCTCCACAAGGCAATCAGAGCAATCCTTTTAAAATGCAAATTTAATCATATCACGCCTCTGCTCAAAACATCCAGGGCCTTCCCAACAACCTTAAAATAAAATCCACAATATAAAAGGCCTAAGTAATTGTGCCTGTGCTTAGTTCTCTGCTCGCAATCCCTCTGCCCTTTCCCTGGCACCCTCTGCTGCAACCACACCAACCTTGCTATTCCTCAAAGTAGACTCCTACCTCAGACCTCAGGGCCACCACATTCATTGTTTCCTTCATCTAGAACTTCCTTCCTCCGGATATCACAGGTCTTACTGCCTCATTTCAATCAAGCCTCTGTTCAAATGCCTCTTCTTTAGAGAGTCTTCAGCAAGTCCCCTTATACTGCTTTATTTGAAAATCATAGTACTTACTATACTTATGTCAAATGACTGATGATACCCTCCTCCTCCTTCTTCTTCTCCTCCACCTCTCTCTCTTTCCCTCTCTGTCTCTCCCTTCCTCCCTCCCTTTATCCCTCTCTCCTCCCTTTCCAGCCTAGGAAGAGATACGCTGTTTTTTCTTCACTGATGAATCCCCAACACCTAGAATAGTGCCTGGTACAAAATAGGCATTCGGATTATTGTTGAAGCAACTTACAGAATATATTTACTTTTCTCATGTCTTTCAGAAAATCACAGGTAACTTTCATCATCCCTTTTGTCCTTGTCAGCATTTTACTTGATCTTGCCTTGTGAATCTGGTAATCATTATCTACCCATCTCTTCTCCTGACACCAGTGAATTCTGAAAAAAAACTCAACTTCCTTCCCCCCAGAAAAATAAGAGAAAAGGTTTAAATATGTATTGAAAACTTGCTGGAAGTTATTCACTTTCACGTTATTAAAATCACTAAATGTTCTTTCAGATGCCTGTTGTTCATTGTCAATGAGGCTTAAATATTCTCCCACACTTCCTTTTTGCAAGGCTGTTAATTTTATGAAGAGACATCTTTTTGGAGTAATATATAGGAGTCACTTCAATATCTGTGTTTGGGGGATAGAAAACGCTTATTCATTTATTTTAGGCAGATTTCACAGAATTCAAGAGGGCCCATTTTAGAAAATCACTGCAGTTTCATCCCATCATATCTTCAGAATTAAATTACTTATGTTTCATTTTATTCTGAAAATAGCTTGTCATAAGGCAATTTTTTGGGACTTAGTACCTACATCTTGCCTCAAAAGAGAATAACTATAAAGCCATATTTGTTAAATGTTAATCTCTTCAATCGGTGGCTTGTTATTTTTTTTCCAGAATTACAGATGAATGTTAAACTTTGAAATGTCATCTCTTCTTTGCCAAACATTCAATTCTTTTTCCCAGGAAATTGCTAGTTCTGAGATCACTGATTGTATCCTTGCAATTGCACCATAATCCAAATATAAAATTTTAGCGATTGTTAACTTGGCCAGAATGCAATAGAAAAAGTCTCAAAGCCAGGCATTTTATAAATAAATCATGTTTTATATCTTAATTAAAAATAAAGTCTGTCTGTCTTCCATGCTTCAAACAAAATACCTCAAAGAGTACCTTTTAAATCTGATTTTTAAAAGGTTTTTCAATACATTTTTTTAAGTTTTTGAAAAGGCATTATGTATTTATTATGAAGAAAAACCTGGAATAGTTTATTTATGTGATAACATCTCTCAACAATGAGCAAATTTTAAAACTGTATTTCTTTAGACTACTGTTTCAAATAAATTTCTTCTCTTATTTTATCCATAGCATTGTGTCGCTATTTGTGATTATAATTACACTCACACCAAAAAAATGTTACTATGAGTGAAAACTTAGTTCCTTAAGTTAAAACTACATGAGCAGTTTAAAAGAAAACACAGAAGAAAGCTCCATGACACTGGACTTGGCGATGATCTTTTGGATATGACAACAAAAGCACAGTCAACAAAGACAAAAATAGACAAATGGAACTCAGACATTAAAAACTTTTGTGCATCAAAGGACACAATCAGAGGGAAAAGGTAACCCATGGATTAGGAGAACATATTTGCAAATCACATGTAATAATGGGTTAACAGCCAGAATACATAAAGAATTCTTATAACTCAAAAATGAAAAATCTAATATCCTGACTAAAAAATAGGCAAAGGACATATCTCCAAAAATGATATCAAATGGCCGTCAAGCATATGAAAAAAATGCTTAACTTCACTAATCATCAGAGAAATTTAAATTAAAACTGCAATGCAACATCTGCCTACACCCATTAAGACAGCTACTCTAAAAAAAAAAAAAAAAAAGAAAATGGTAAGTGTTGATGAGAATGTAGAGAAAGTGGTACCCTTGCATACTGTTGATGGGATTGTAACCCGGTGCAACCACTATGGAGAACAGTATGCACATTCCTCAAAAAGTTAAAAATAGAATTACCACGCGGTCCAACAATCTGACTTCTACTATATATCCCAAAGAACTCTTTTAAAAAAAAGAATTGCATGATCTTCAAGAGATATTTGCACTACCATGTTAATAGCAGCACTATTCACAATAGCCAAAGGTAGAAGAAACCCAAATATCCACCAACAGATGAATAGATAAACAAAATAGAGTATATGCTACATGCAATGGAATATTATTCTGCTTTACAAAGCAGAATCCCAACACATGATGCAACATAAATGAAGCATGAGGACATTATATTAAGTGAAATAAGTTAGTTACAAAAAGACAAATACTACCTGATTCCACTTATATGAGGCACTTAAAGTAGGAAAAATCACAGAAACAGAAAGTAGAAAGGTATGTACCAGGAGCTAGGAGGGGTTGGGTTAAGGGAGTTGTTCTTTAATTGGTACAGTGTTTCAGATCTGAAAGATGAAAAATTCTGAGATCTTTTTACAAAAAAAAAATACATAAACTTACTAGCAAACTTAGAAAGGATTCAAATGATAAGTTTTACATTATGAATTTTTTATCAAGATTTTTTAAAACTATATAGGCAGTTTAGTTGCCCACATTGTCCTAAGAATTGGTATGTTCCTTCATGAGACTGAGCTCTAGACACATGTCCAAGAAAGTTCTCAGAGAAGGAGGCCATTACTGACTTATCAACACTTGGCCTGGAACTAAACCATATGATGCCAAGAAAGTAGAAAAAGGCACTGACCACCTATGCAATATTATTTTTTAAAGGTCAGAAAAGTTCTGCACAACTAAAAATATCTCCCTCATAGTGCTTGAAATTCTCTCTTCTGCCTTTGCATAATGTTTCAAATGCTTTCAGTGAGAAACTAGTAGATAAACATCTACTTCCAATGAACAATTAGGAGGAATTAATTTGGTCCTATTGCATTTTTCCTTCAACTAACAAAGATTTGTCACAAGATGTTATTGAGGAAGAAATGGTGGTAAGTTTGACCTACTGGATACTTGAATGAAAACCAGCCCAGGTGGAGTGCTACAAGTTGGTGTTAGGAACACCAGGGCAGCACAAAGCACTACAGAATAGGGAAGAGACTCAGATTGGCTAATGAATTGTTCAGCTGGACATTTGGAAATTCACTGGGACTGTTTGGTTCTACACCCAGTAATTGGGGAACTTGAAGCACTGATTTTCATTCCATTTAAACAACCACAGGTTAAATGATAAAATGGGCTGTGTTTATTGCTTGGCTCTTGTGAAAGAGACATCATTTTTCATAAGACAAATAAGCTGATGGATCGCTGGGACAAATTCTTAAGGATATGGATATTAAGGTCAGTTTTACTATAAAATATAGTGACAAAAAAACTACAGATAAAAATTCAGACATATTAATCTAGATAGGTTTTTTTAGGGCTGAATTTTCTAAATTTTTTTTTTCTGCTAAGTTTGCTATACCACCAAACTCTAAAGACCAATAAATTTTTTTTTTTAAAGAAAGAAAAAGAGAGGAAAGAAAGTGAGAGTGAAAGAAAGAAAGAAAAAGAATGTATGAGAGAAAGAAAGAGGAAGAAAAAGAGGGAGAGAGAACAGGATTCTTGTTCTACTGCCCAGGCTAGAAT
>CAUYLG010064553.1:0-33257 GCA_963573385.1 Cacajao melanocephalus
TTTACACAGAAGTAGAAAAAACTACAAATTTCATACGGAACCAAAAAAGAACCCATATAGCCAAGACAATCCTAAGCAAAAAGAACAAAGTTGGAGGCATCACGCTACCTGACTTCAAACTATACTACAAGGCTACAGTAACCAGAAGAGACATATAGTTCCTTCCTTTTTATTTCTGAGTAGTATTTCAGGGTATGAATTTACCGCAGTTTAACCATTCAGTCCTTGGGGATCATCTGGGTTGTTTCTAGTTTTTGGTTATTATGAATAAAGCCACTAGGAACATTTGTATGCCCAAAGTTTTTTTGTGTGAATGCAAGTTTTCATTTCTTTGGGATAGTAAGTACATGTTTTCATTTTCATTGTTAGTAAGAAACTAACAGACTTTTCCAGGATGACCATACCGTTTTATATTCTCTTCACATACCATAAATGGTGTAAGGGAGAAGTGTGGCTGCAGTTTGGTAATGTGTTATCCATGAAACCATGTTTTAGTTATGAAAGATTTATGGAGTAATAAATGATGATGGTAAATGAAAAATCAACAGTAAAGCTATTTCCTATAGGCCAGGAAAACTACTCTAAAGAATACTCTGGCCTTTGTCCGAATTAATTTTGCCTGAAATCATTTCATATGCTGATTGTATCTTAGCTTTATAAGACAGAAACAGCTGGGGACTCTGGCTCATGCCTGCAATCCTAGCAGCTCGAGAGAGGTCAGGGCTGGCAGATTGCTTGAGCCTCAGGAGTCTGAGACCAGCCTGGGCAATCATGGGAAAATCCTGTCCCAGCCCCAAAACTACAAAAATTAACTGGGCAGAGTGGCAAGTGCCTATCTTCCCAGCTGCTTAAGTGGCTAAGATGAAAGGATTGCTTGAGTCAAGAGGAGGTTGAGGCTGTAGTGAACTGTCATTGTGCCACTGCACTCTAGCCTAGGGAACAAAGCAAGACCTTGTCTCCAAAAAAAAAAAAAAAAAAAAGCAGCAGCAGCAAAGGCCAGAGTTACAAGCAGAAACAGGAAACTTTAGAAGACATGTTTTAGAACTTCTGTTTGAATCCTGTTTCAGGGTTCTCTAGAGGAACAGAACTAGTAGGATATGTGTGTGTATATATATCCTATTACAATGAATAAGTGTGTGTGTGTATATATATATTTATATATAAAGGGAAGTTTATTAAGTATTAACTTACATGATCACAAGATTACAGGGTCCCACAATAGGCTGTCTGCAAGCTTGAGGAGCAAGGAGAGCTAGTCCACATCTGAAAACTGAAGAACTTGAGTCCGGTGTTCAAGGGCAGGAAGCATCCAGCACGAGAGAATGATGTAGGCTGAGAGACTAGGCCAGTCTCTCCTTTTCACGTTTTTCTGCCTGCTTTATTTTTGCTGGCAGCTGATTAGATGGTGCCCACCTAGATTAAAGGTGGGTCTGCCTTCCCCAGTTCACTGACTCAAATGTTATTCTCCTTTGGCCACACCCTCACAGACACACCCAGGATCAATACTTTGTAATCCAGTCAAGTTGACACTCACTATTAACCATCACAGATCCCTATATTTGCATTATAAATAACTAAGTTATCCTGAATCCTAAGGGCAATAAATTTTCTTTTGAGCCAGAGATCTCATGATTTGGTGACTTTTCTACCATCTATAGCTAACCATTCTGTTTTCATTAGCTAGTTTGAAATGCAAAAATGAAATCTTCAGCTGTATTCCAAAAATATGTAGAGTTTAGCCAACTCTTTTTGTCTGTATGAAATCCTCTGCCTTTTTGCATGAGTACTGCAAACAAATCTGTATACTGGATTCAGAATAAGATTGAATATTATCATTCAGAACTATTTATTTTGATTCTGGATGCTTTGTTACAGTGAAATACATTCTATGGTACTGTGGCTACTCTTAGACACTGTAAGGCCAAGAATAAATGTTATCTTTCTGGCTCTGAAAATGGTCTGTAGATGAATTACTGTTGCCTTAATCTGTAAGTTTTTGGCTATGATTACCTTCTTCAAATTTACTGCTGCATACTTAGTAAGAGCAGGAAATTTGGCTTATTTGTGGTGATTTTCAAGTTACATTTATGTTGTAAATAATAAATGAAAAGATGGTGCTAAACCCTCCAGAGATTATCATCATGGAAGATTTTTGTATTCTAGAAACTTGATCTGGTAGCTTTATGCACATTATAGGTAGTTGATATTTTACAGTGGATATATATTTTTCAGTGAAGCCAAACATTTATGCTCCTGCTCTTTGATATTTTTCCAGAGGAAGGATTGAGTCCACGTTGAAAGATGGTTGTCAGCCAGGCAAGGTGGCTCACGCCTGTAATCCCAGCAGTTTGGGAGGCCAAGGCGGGCAGATCACCTGAGAGGTCAGGAGTTTGAGACCAGCCTGGCCGATAAGGTGAAATCCTGTCTCTGCTAATAAAAAAATTAGCCAGGCGTGGTAGCACACGCCTGTAATCTCCCCTACTCAGAAAGCTGAGGCAGGAGAATTGCTTGAACCCACGAAATGAAGGTTGCAGTGAGCTGAGATTGTGCCACTGCACTCCAGCTTGGGTGACAGAGACAGACTCTGTTTAAAAAAAAAAAAAAGAAGATGGCTGTTATATTTCCCTCTGGTGTCGAGAGAGAGAGAGAGAGAGAGAGAGAGAGAGAGAGAGATTTTATATATATATATGTAATTTGTTTTCATGTAGGGTGCATTATTCTGTAACTGGACTTTTATCGAAAGTATGCCTTTATCCTTGGAAGTGGGATTCAAAAATCTGAATTTTTAAAGATAATTTGGTACATGGGCACAAAAAGTTTGAAAGGAATATATTTTCAGAATCTCACTTTCCATATGTACTTTTATTAAAGTCCCTCTTCCCTAGGATTAGTTCAGCTTTAAGTTCCACACTTACTAAATTTACATTTCAAATATATCTTAAGCTTATCATTCTTAATCATGATTAGAAAAACTTTTGCCTCTTGCTTTATTGAAGAAACCAGGGATGTTTATATACTTACAGTCACTCCTCCGTATCTGTGGGTTCCAATCCATGGATTCAGTCTATTGGGATCAAAATTTGGGGAAAAAATATTCCACAAAATTCCAGAAAGCAAAACTTGAATTTCCTGCACACTGAATGCCATGTGAATGAAGTGATGTGTAGGCATCGTATTAGGTATTCAAAGTAATCTGGAGTTGATTTAAAGTATATGGGATGATGTCCGTAGGTTATATGTGAATACTATCCATTTTATATAAGGGACTTGAGCATCCTTGGATATTGGTATCTGCAAGGGTCCTGGAACCAGTTCCCCAAGGATATGGACAACTGCATTTCTTTTTATTATGAAATATCTATGTACATCTACGGAAAAGTACAGAAAACAGTATATACAGCCAAATTTTTATAAAGAGAAGACCTATGTAACTCCCAGTCCATTTCAAGAAGTAGAAATTTGAAGTCCACAAGCCCCGAGTGCCTCTTCCTGATTATATCTTGCATACCTCCTTCCCAAGTAACCACAGTTTGACCTTTATGTCACATCCTTGCTTGGCATTATAGTTTTACTTTATATGAAATTAATTCCTAAAATGGTTTAATGTATTTTAAATTTTTACTTATTGTAATCCTATGGTATATATTCTTTTTATACAGTTCTGCTCAACATCGTGTGTTTAGGATTCATCCCTGTGGTGTGTAGCAGTATTTATTACTATCTGTTGCTGTATATTTTTCATTATGTGAATAGACAGCAGATTGTCCACTCACCTGTTGACATTGTGTGTGTGTTTTCTAGTTCTTACAATTCTGAGCAGTATTGCTGTGACCAGTGTAATACTGACATATGTAAGATAATGGTATCCTGATACAACTTGCATTTCTGTAGGAGGGGAATACAGCTTGCATTTCTGTAGGAGTGGAATTGCTGGTTATAGGATATGCATTTCTTCACGGTGGCTAGATGATACTAAATGAGTTTCATAATGATGGTGCTGATTTACACTCCTCCTCCCAATGCATGGGTTTGTGTGCTCTGCATTTTTGTAAACACTTGGTATTGTTAAAATTTTTCGAATCTATTGAGCCATCTTTCTTACATGCCACCATTAGTAGTATTCAGTGCTTTGCAGGTACAGCCACATGCTTCAGTTTCTACCACTCTAGCTTTGTTGTCTTTAAATTAATATTACCTTTTAGTAGCTTCAGGTGGCAACACAAATCTAATAATAGGATAATTATGTAAGGTGTATTTGTATATTGCAAAGTATGTGGTCCAACTTACCTGTAAGGTTCTTTGACAAGTAACCATAACTGATAATCTGCAGGTGACAACTTGGATGACAAAATGAAAAATCATGCAAATATACTTAAAGATGTATTCTCCTTATTCATTCTTACCTTTCTTCCCCTAAAAAGACTATTTCTCTGTAAAATAGGAAATTGGAAATTACTAGACTATAGCTTGAAAATGGTATATCTATAAAAGCTTAATATGATAGGCTTTTAAAAATTATTTAGAGGCCGGGCGTGGTGGCTCACGCCTGTAATCCAAGCACTTTGGAGGCCAAGGCGGGAGGATCACCTGAGGTCGGGAGTTCAAGACCAGCCTGACCAACATGGTGAGACCCCCGTCTTAAAAAAAAAAAATTAAATAAAAAGAAAAAAATTATTTAGAGTACAAATACCTTGTGCCATTGTGTAACTCCCCAATGGGTTTACCTTGTCCGCTGTCTGGACAGAGCCAGTTTATCAAGACAGGAGAATTGCAATGGAGAAAGAATAATTCACGCAGAGCAGGAGACGGGAGTTTTATTGTTACTCAAATTAGTCTCTGAGAGCATTTGGGGATGGGGCAATCTGAGTTTTTAAAGACAATTTGGTGGGTAGGGTCTCGGAAAGTGGAGAGGGCTGTGGGTCTGGTTGGAGAGGGAATCATAGGGAAGTCAACGTGAGGGGTTCTGGGGGTCTTCTGTTCCTGGGTGGGATGGCACAACTGGTTGAACCAGATTACCAGTCTGGGTGGTGTCAGCTGATCCAGCCAGTGAAAGGTCTGCAGAGTGTCTCAAGCACTGATCTTAGGTTTTACAATAGTGATGTTATACTCAGGAGTAATTTTGGGGAAGTTCAGAGCTGCATGACCCTAAACTGTAATTTCTAATCTTGTAGTTAATTTGTTAGTCTTACAAAGGCAGACCGGTCCCCAGGCAAGAAGAGTGTCTTTTTGGGAATGGGCTATTATTGAATATTAATTTGGTTTCAGTGTCAAACCATAAACGAAATTCCTTCCCAAGGTAGTTTGGCCTGTGCCCAGGAATGACAAGGATAGCTTAACGGTTAGAGGCAAGATGGAGTTTGTTAGGTCTAATCACTTTCACTGTCATAACTTCCTCAGTTACTGTTTTTGCAAAGACAGTTTCAATTGGAGAGTCTTAGGAAATCTCATTTTGAGTCTAACAGTACTTAAAGAGGAAAATTTTAAAGTATTTCAGATTTCTTTGTTTTGATTCTTTTCTCAAGTTTCTAGTTGATGACTTAGCGAAGTTTTCCAAGTATTAAATCATGCTAAAGAATTTTTTTTGCCACTTTATGTAGCAAAAATGCCTATTACCAGTAAAGGAAATTTTGTCCCACAACATGTTAATATATACATATCTAAAGATACTGTGCAGTAAGCTTGCAAGTAAAAGGATTCTTCATTGTGCTTGCCTAACTACATAGGCTACAAAAGCCCATGTTCAGAAAGTAGGGGAGACTGGGCATGGTGGCTCGTGCCTATAATCCCAGCACTTCGGGAGATCGAGACAGGAGGATTGCTTGAGCCCAGGAGTTTGACACCAGCCTGGGCAACCTGGCGAAACCCAGTCTCTTCCAAAAAACCATGCAGGAATTCGCTGGGCTTAGTGCTGTGTGCCTGTGGTCCCAGCTATCTGGAAGGCTGAGATGGAAGATCATTTGAGCATGGGGGGTCAGCATTGCAGTGAGCTATGATGGCACTACTGCACTCCAGGCTAGATGACATAAGGATAGATCCCCAGAATGTTACAGTTGAGAAAAAAAATGGAAACTTTGGCCTCTGTATTTAGAATGTTATAATTCACCATTTGGCACTGGTCTTTCATTTGTATAGGAACCTTTTGTTGTATGTTCCAGATGATGTCTGAGGCATGTTGGCTGTGTGTTTTCTAGAGCCCTTCTTTCCTAAATTGCTGCTTTTCTTCCTTGTAGCTTTTCACAATGATTAAACAAATTTTAAAACTTACAATGGTACCTTATTTATCATTTTGTTTTATGTCCTTGAAGCCAGTTACGTAGTACTATTTTAGAACTTAACTGGCTGGCAGTTCAGCTGAATGTGTAGAGTAGCCAAAGTAGATTCTTTAAAATGCCATTCCAGAAACTGATGGTGTTAGAATAGTCAATGTATGAGTATTTATTAACTCAGCATAGTCAGTGTCTTTGCATTACACAGGATTTATGATGATTTTTGTCTTTCAAGAATTTTACCTTTCCATTTCCTTCCCTTTTCATTCTTCTTTTTCTCATCAGTGTAAACCAGAATACAAAGTACCTGGACTTTACGTTATTGACTCCATTGTGCGACAGTCCCGACATCAGTTTGGTCAAGAAAAGGATGTGTTTGCACCCAGATTTAGTAATAACATCATTAGCACTTTCCAGAATTTATATCGTTGCCCTGGGGATGACAAGGTATGCCACTGGTTTTTTTTGTATTTTTTTTTAAAGGAGATACATTACCCTCTTGATCTTAGTCTTCAGAGATTATTGTAGAACGTCATGTGCCACATAATGATGTTTCAGTGACAGACTGCATATACAGTGGTGGTCTCCTAAGATTATAATACCATATTTTTATTCTACCGTTTCTCATTTATGTACACAAATGCCGTTGTCTTAAAATTGCCTGCAGTATGCAGTGCAGTGACATGCTGAATGTTTGTAGCCTAGGAGCAGTAGAATATGCCATATAACCTAGGTATGTAGTAGGCTATACCATCTAGGTTTGTGTAGGTACACATCATGCAATGATGAAATCTCCTAATGATAACCATTTCTCAGAACATATCCTTGTCATTAAGTGGCACAGGACTGTATGTGGCTTTATGTTCTCATTTGCTGTTAGTTATTTCAAATTTGAATATTATTATAGTATCGATATTCCTTTTTGTTCTTTGAGTTTATTAAACAGAGAATATGGAAAGATGTAGTAGATTGCTACTTTTTAATTTGTTGAAGCACTTGGTGTTAAAGAAAATGGCTACAATAAGCTTTTGGAATTACACTAAACTTTTATTCTTACACACAGTCAATTCAGAATTGTAATTATTTGACATGAGTTGATATTTAACTGCATATTGAAATTCTTCTGTTATGGTAGAATTTTATTAATCACACTGCTAAATCTGATATGTGTAAGATCTAAATGTATAAATATTCTATTATTAGCAAGTAAAAAGAAAGCTTTGGATCATGAAGGAGAATAAAAAGGAGTTGCTTATCCTCTTACTTGCTCTGAGATTGTTAGCTTATTTATTTTGGATGTTGATTTGGAAATTTAGTTGTGCTTTTTCTGACAGGGTTAATGGTACTGTTAAGTAGGAAAAGATAAGAATAGATGAAGATTCATGTTTGTTTTATGGAAGAACCGTAAAACTTTAAGCTCACCACAAATTGTTCACCTTTCTATTGAATATGACAAGATTAAGTAGTTATTTTTCATAACTATTACATCATCTTGAATCAGAAAAAAATCTTGTTATAATTGACAGCTATGGAAATAAATTTATTATTCTGTATTCTTTGTGAACTATTCTTGGATATACTCCTTGAGACAAAGTGTTTTATTTTTGTTTTTAATCACTTTAGTACTTTGATAATTCTGTGCAGGCAAAAGAATGCTTCTAATTTTAAGTAACCTATCATAATTGATTTTTAAAATAGGTACCTTAGACTCCCACTTAAAGTAATGTACTAATTTGAAATTTTATACATACATTTTTAAAAAGTCATTTTACTTTGATTTAGAAATTTCACTAGTTTGGACTTAGATTTCTGTCGGTTCTGATGAACAAATCTTTCTTGAATGTGTAGACTGCATAATATAATATCTCACTTATACTAGATCTTATGGAATAGGGCTTTTAACCATAGGAGGAGAGAGTACATTAACACTGTAATCTCAGTCATAATAAATGAGGGACATTGGTTTGTATGTAGATATATAGAATGATAGCTGTTAGATGCTGGCCAATTTTAAAGTATATGATGGGTAGCTTGGAAACTGAAAGATTTTTATATAAAGCAGAAGAATATAAGGCATTTTCCAAGTGCCCATGTTTTAGAGCAGAGAAATAGTCAAATCAGAAGGTATGCAGCAGTCTCTAATTTTTTTGGGCTTCATTTGAAATATACAAATTTGTACATTAATGTAGTTTGGACATAGTTTAAAAATATGTCACTGTAATATTGTGAGGGATTTAAAGATGAACCAGATCTTTATTCTGAAAATTGCTGTTTTACTTTGTAAAATGTATACATTTAACAGAATGCTCTTTTTTTATACTTGATTTTAGCCTCTGCCATTTTTTTTTCCTGGCAGAGTAAGTGGCATCACAATAGTAGTAACTAGTACTTAGTACTAGTTTGCGGAATATTTATGTGCTAAACAGTTGTGAATCAGATTGTTGGGTGATAGTATCAAGAAAATAGTTATTACACAATCAGTCTGCTTTTACTAGTGATAATATGAGTTCAGGATGTTGTTACTCTGACATAAGTGTGTGCTCTAGGTGAAATGTTGTATTTCAATAAGCAAGATATAGTAATTAGCTGGACTTGCTGATGTTTCTTATAAAATACTGTAGGGCATGTTGAAACATTGTGCTTCATTGGGCATATTTTTCTTCCTGTAAATTTGAAGCTTTCAGGGTCTGTAAAACTTTTATATAACCAAGAGAGACATATGTATAAGTAGGAGGTTTTTCTAGTTACCAGGTTTTGTCTAAATACTGCTAATTATGCTGTTAGATTTCAGAATTACCCAAGAAATAGAAGTCAATAATAACTAGTCTTTTCAAGTTTATAATACACAGAATTTAACAGAAGAACAGAATTTCCCGACTAAATAGATTTTAATATGAAATGACTGAGATTAGGGTATAAGTAGTTTAACTAGAAGTACTTTATAGTGTCGCTATAAGAAGAGCTGTAACTAATACATAAGGCGTATGTCTCCCTCTCAAGATGCTCAGACTTTGAGAGTGGCTAGACATTTAAAATACTAGCCAGCTTAAACAGTTTGATCAGTTTGATACAGTTGGAGATTGAGAAAAGGGACCGGAGAATCCTTCTGGTATACTATCTTATTTTATAAATGAGGAAACTAAAGTTTTTTTTTTTTTTAATATATTGATATAGTTAGCCTGAGACCAAGATCAGCAGCAATGTTATGTAGATAGTAAATATTTCATGAATTTTATAACAGCTGCATAAAGATTATTTGACTGACTAGAACCTTACAAAAAATAGAAAGTACTCTGAATATTTGAGTAATCCAGAAAGGGGTTGAGACTACAACACAAATGTAATTTATTTGGTGGTAAAATGATTGGAGTGTGGGTTGGGATGGGCAATGTTGGGACTCTTTATGAGGAATATAAAATTGGATGTGGTGCTGCAGTTCAGGGGCATATCAAGAAGAGAAAATGAGATGGTTCATAGATGTCAGGTCTGCTTGTCAGTAGCAAGGAGGTTTTTAATTTGTTGTTTTTTAAAAAATTTCAGAATGCTTAACATAAAATTGCTGTAGAAAATGAAATAATATAGAACATTATTTGTACAGAGCGTGATTCATCATTCTCAGGGCCAGATTAAGTAATGCCAGTATGACATTGACATTCTACAATGGGAAAGGGAATAGAAAAAAATAAAGAGGAAATGAAGAGAGAAGAAATGGTTATGCTTCAGATTCTGTCTGTACAGAAGTTTGTCCATCTCTGATTCAAAGTGTCAGTTGGGAATTAGTATGCACAGCAGGATGCTCAAAAAAGGAAGTAATTTGATTGAATTCTTAGGAAATGCCATTTCCTTAAGTACTTTTTAAAATGAAACTTTAAAAAAATCACATTAGATAAGGACTTTGTCCTGCAAGTTACCTATTTGCAAAAGACAGACATTGTATGAGACAAAGTTAAAGTCAGCTGTAAATATAACAGTACTGAGATGAATCCTGGCTCTCCCTCAGAATCCTTAAGACAGATCTCCAGCCAACCTTACCATCAATATCATCAGAAGTGACATAAGAAATGAAGCCTTGATGTCATCTCTGCCTTCAGCTAAATGAAGCTTTCATTTACTTTGTATATCTATTAGAATTAACACATGTTTTCAAGCACGTTAAGGTTAGCAAATGCAAGATGATAGAAACACAGAATTTTAGGTCTAGAAAGTACCATTGAAGTATTTTAATCCCTTCTATCCATCCAGGGCCCAGATAGCCACTGTGAAATGACTGTGCTAAGGTTTTTTTTTTTAATTAAAAAAAAAAATTACTCTTCTTAAAAATTCAAATCACCTTACCAGTATGCTAATGTGATAAGGTTTTGAGAGCAAAAAACAAAATGTCATGTTTCTTTTTTTTCCTTTAGAGTAAAATAGTGAGAGTACTAAACTTATGGCAGAAGAATAATGTATTTAAGAGTGAGATTATTCAGCCTCTTTTGGATATGGCAGCCGGGATCCCACCTCCTGTTGTCACACCTGTTTTGGCCAGCACCACCACTGCTATGAGCAATACTCCAGGTACGCTGCTTTAATGTAGATTTGTTGTCTAAAGATTCTACTCATACTTTTTGGATGACTGTTCATATAAAAAATAATAGTGCAGGAATATTAGTCTGGAATTAGATAATTGAAAGAATATGTAATTTGTAGAGAAAAATATAATTAGATACTATATATGTATGTAATTATTTCTATCATGTAGAAAACTGATTTTCTTTTTAATCTGTAGAAACATAAATATAATGAACTTTAGAAATTTGGTGTGTCAATTAGGTTTTTCCTGATTTAGGTTGTCTGTAACCTCTTATACTTGCATTTATATCAACTTGGTATTTATAGGATACTAGAGGGACTTAATATTTGTAAGAAATTCTGAAAAAAAATTATTTAACAAAACCAAAATTTCAAAATCATGTTCTCTCGAGACACTTAAATGACTGTGATAAAAATTTTTATCAGCCTTGTGTAGTGACTCACACCTGTAATCCTAGCACTTTGGGAGACCAAGGCAGGCAGATCACCTGGGGTCAGGAGTTCGACACCAGCCTAGCCAATATGGCGAAACCTTGTCTCTACTAAAAATACAAAAATTAGCTGGGTGTGGTAGCAGGCACCTGTAATCCCAACTACTAGGGAGGCTGAGGCAGGAGAATCAATCACTTGAACCTAGGAGGCGGAGATGGCAGTGAGCACCATTGCACTCCAGCCTGGGCAACAAGAGTGAAACTCTGTCTCAAAAAAAAAAGAAATTTGTTTTTCTTTTTTAAATCATAGTTCCAAGAATTAAATGGGTTAGCATTTTGTAGTGTGTGTGTGTGTGTGTGTGTGTGTGTGTGTGTGAGAGAACAAAAACTGATGTCTATTGAGACCTTGCTCTGTCACCCAGGCTGGCATGCAGTGGTATGATCATATGCAGCCTTGACCTCCTGGCTCTAGTGATCCTTCCATCTCGGCCTCCTAAGTAGGTGGGACTACAGGCATGCACTATCATGCCTGGCTAATTTTTTTTCTTTATTTTGGTGGAGACGGAGCCCTGCTGTGTTGCCCAGGCTGGTCTTGAACTCCAGGGCTCAAGCGGTCCTTCTACCTTGGCCTCTGAAAGTGTTGGGATTACAGGCATGAACCACACTACACCTGGCCCTAACGTAGTTTTATATTGCATATGCTGTATTATAAAAATTTTTTATTGGATTGTATTTTGATTATTTCCTCATGTTACTGAATTTTTGTCTCTAAAGTAAGGTTTTTAATGACTGTTAAGTATTGTAGGCATTTTAAAAGTGCAGTAGTCTTCCCACATCTATAGTTTTGCTTTTCTTGGTTCCAATTACTTGCAGTCTACCATAGTCTGAAAATTGGTGAGTATAGTACAGTAAGATATTTTGATGGACAGAGGAGAGAGAGAGAGAGAGAGAGAGAGAGAGAGAGAGAGACCATATTCACATAACTTTTGTCACAATATAGTTTATTATTATTGTTGTTAATCTCTTACTGTACCTGATTTATAAGTTAACCTTTATCATAGGTATATGTGTACTTACTGAAAAGAAACATAGTATAATATATATAGGGTTTGGTGCTATGGTTTCAAGCATCCACTGGAGTTCTTGGAACACATCTCCCAAGCATAAGTGGGGACACTGCAGTAACTTAGTTAATTGAGGAGGACAAATTTGGACAGATCCTTTTGGGGTGTGTGTGTGTGTGTGTGTGTGTGTGTGTGTGTGTAACTTACCTAATTCTGTAAAAGATTTTAAGTGAATTTTTCAAAGTGGACACAATAAAATGAAAACACTTACATGTGTGCATGTATTTTATACAAGTAATAAATTATTCTGCCTTTTCAAGTCTTAGTTATTTACTTACATATTTATTTGTGGGGTGTGATGTTCTTTTTAAAAGGAACTCCGGTGACACCTGTTACCCCGGCCAACGTGGTCCAAGGCTTACCTGATCCGTGGGTATCTCAGATAACAAATACAGATACACTTGCGGCTGTGGCTCAGATCTTGCAAAGTCCTCAAGGCCAGCAGGTGAGCGGTTTTTCTGTTATGTCAAGAATGATTTAGAGTTTAGTATTTTCTTAATGTGTTATTTTGTAATATACCACCTAGAGAATATATGTATTTTTTTAGTTTTATAAAAATGGGACCATTATTTTGTTACTTGTTTTGTTACATACTTTGTTACTTGCTTAAGTCATATTTGATAATGTATCATGAATGTTTTCATGTCATTAAAAATTATTTTATAAAACATTCTGTACCAAAATCTGGAACTAGCACATAGTTTTGCCAAATATTATTACATGCTGTCACACCCCAGAAACAAGACAAAAGTCCTATCTTAGAGAAGACCTTCTCCTATCTTAAGGGCGACAGATTGAAAAAAACAAATTTATCATAGGTAGTGATAAGTGACATTAAGAAAGGGTAAATCTATAGAGTGACTAGATATTTGGGGGAAAGGGGTCAGGAGTAGAGAGGGTAGCCAACAGGAGATGTATTTGAGGAAGTGGCATTTGAATCGAGACTTAAAATGGACAGGACAGAGGATAGGAAATAGAGTTGCAAGTATAGAGGTCCTCAGGTGGGAGGCAATGTGGTATATTGTAGGAATAGAAGGTGGCTCCTGTGGCTAGAACTTCAGAACTAGAGGGGAATCACACATCATGTATGAATTGACTCAAAGAATGGGAAAGATTGCTATCTTTATAATACCAAGTTATTCCATTGTATCTATGAATACTTTTATTGTTCAAATCTTTTATGGCTCTTAATTAAGCTTTGTAGCTCTTTAAATGTAGATTCTTCAGGTTTCTTAGATTTATCTCTATGAATATATTTGGATAGATTGGATTTTTATGGTCAGTACCAGTTTCTCTTAGTTTTCAGTTGATTTTCTTTCATTTCCCAGTTAAATTATATTATTTGTAACGATAATTCTGTGTCCTCAGTGTAAGTAATTACATATTGCTTGCTTGCTTGTACGTTCCGTCTTTTTTTTTTTTTTGAGTTGGAGTCTCGCTCTGTCACCAGGCTGGAGTGCAGTCATACCATCTTGGCTCACTGCAACCTCCGCCTCCTGGGTTCCAGCGATTCTCCTGGCTCATCCTCTCAAGTAACTGAGGCTATAGGCTTGCACCACCATGCCCAGCTAATTTTTGTATTTTTAGTAGACAGGGTTTTACTGTGTTGTTTAGGATAGTCTCTTGACCTCATGATCTGCCTGCCTTGCCCTCCCAAAGTGCTGAGATTACAGGTGTCAGCCACCTTGCCTGGCCAGTATATATAGTTTTCTTAATTTATTGCACTAAGTTCCAGAAGAGATTATAATAGTAATAATGATAGTATACTCATTATTACTTTTTTCAGACTCAAATAGAAATACCTTGTTTTTGTTCTGCTATGATGATGGTTTTGTTTTGATATATATGTTCTTTATTAGGGGCATATTCTGCTTTTTCTGGATGATAGTGTTTTGTGGGGTTTTGATTAAAAATTTTATTAGTGGAGATAATAGCATAGTTTTTCAGTTATTCAGCTTTCTTATAATGATTCAGCCTTGAAGTCCTGTACACGCTTGCTCTCTCTCTCTGTCTCTCTCTCACTCTCACACTCACTCTCACTGTCTCTGTGTCTCTGTCTCTATCTCCCTCCCTCCCTCCCTCTCTCTCTTTCTTACTCTCTCACTCGCAAATTCACACTCTGCTTTGAGGGAGTACATTTAAATATCCTATAATTTTTGTTTTGCTTTGAAGTATAAGCTATTTCACAACTACTTTCTATTTGCAACAATTTTGCAACTCTACTGAGATGGGTCCCTAGTTTTTATTACTATTCTATTTTTAAATCAGGATTATTGCTTGCTTTGTGTGATCAATTTAGAAATGGTTATCTTTTTTTTTGTATTCTCTGCAGTACAACCTGAGTGCTTCCTGCCTCTGGAAGGTTTGGATGAACTTAATGGAAAAAGTTCTAGGGGCCCCGTGCGTTGGCTTAGGCCTCTAATCTGAACACTTTTGGAGGCCCTCATGGGTGGATCACTTAAGGCCAGAAGTTCAAGACTTGCTGGGCCACATGGCAAAACCCATCTCTACTAAAAACACAAAAATTAGCTGGGCATGGTGGCACATGCCTGTAATCCCAGCTACTTAGGAGGCTGAGGCAGGAGAATCTCTTGAACCTGAGAGGTGGAGGTTGCAGTGAGCCAAGATCACGCCACTGCACTCCGGCCTGGGTGACAGAATAAGATTCCATCTCATAAAAAAAAGAAAACCAAAAACTCCTCTAGGGTTTGGTGTGTTCAGGGGGATTAATTTTTGATAACAGTTTTCGGTTCTTTTTTTGGTTATTTGTATTCACTTATCCTACCTTTCCTGAGTAAACTTTAGTAGTAAATATTTATTATTAGAAACAGTCTATTTTGTTTTTCATAGTTGTACATGTTTCAAAAAACTAACTTTGGCGTACACATCTGACTTTGTGTTGTGTTTTTGCTCTTTTTAGCTTTAGGTTTATTGGAGTTTATGCTTTTTATTTCTGTTACTACCCTAGTTCTTCATTTTTGGACTATTGATAATACTCTTTTAAATAGCGTTTGATCCCTTGGCTGCTTCTCTTCCCTTTTTGATCCATCGTTTTAATTATCTGCAAGATTAATCTTTATGAATGATCTCATATATCTTAAACATATGCTCAGGAACATGGAATAATTGCATGTTATACATAGAATAAAATCCAACTTTGTGGTATTGAGAGCTATTCTCAATGTAACCTGTTATTTTTTTCTAACATTTTTCACTACTTAGATTATAGTTTCATAGATTTCTCTAAATTAATGTAAGTATTCTCTTTGCTTGTTGTTACTCCCCCCTTTTTTTTATCATCTACTTCTTCAATATTCTTACCTCTCACCCTTCCTTCACTATTCAAATCAAACTAAAATTTTGTAGAGCTTGTTTGGTCTCTGAAGTTCAGTGATATTGTATCACTTCATTGGTTGTTTTTCATTCATTCAACCTTCAGCAAACATTTACTTTGGCCTGCAATGTTTGAGTCACTGTAATTTGTTCTGGAGTATACAAGATAAAAAACATTCTCTGGCCTCTGGAAGCCTAAAGTTTAGTAATCAAGGTTAATTGGAATACATACATGTAATTATATTTACAATTTATACTCATGGGAGAAGTTTATAAAAGAAGGGCTTTGGAAATTCAGAGCTAGAGATAATACTTTAGCTTGAATAATTGGTTCAGGAAAGTTCTGTTGTACGGATGACAGTCAAATTTATTTTTTAAAGGATGGGTAAGAAATGGATGCTAAGGATGAGCTACATAGACAGAGACAATTGAGAGTAAACAATGAATTCTCAGTCTTTCAGATAAACCCTGCTCCACCTGCATCTTCATCTCAGTTAGTGGAAATGCAATTTTTTCATTTGCTCATACTCAGAAGCTTAAGAATCACCCTTGATTCCTTTCTTCCTTTTGTTCTTCTGATCCAATCTGTTAAGAAAGCCTCTGCTTTCAGGATATATTCTGAGTTACTAACTTACCACCTCTATCACTAGTTCCTAGAATCAAGCCACCATCATTTCCCACCTGGTTTATTGCAGAAACCTCTTAATGAGGCTTCCACCCTTGCCTCACAACAGTCTGTTCTCAATACTGTAGTGAGACCCTTTTAATACCTAAGAGTTCATGCGATGACTCTGCTCAGAATCCTCCGTTGACTCCCTGTCTTGCTCAGAATGAAAGCCCAGGTTGTTTTGTTTGTTTGATTTTATTTTGAGACAGGGTTTTGCTTTGTCACTAAGACTGGAGTGCAGTGGTATAATCGTATTTCACTGCATCCTTGAACTCTTGGGCTGAAGCAATCCCACTTCAGTCTTCCAAGTAGCTGGGACTAAACCTGTGGCCACCATGCCTCGTTAATTTTTTATTCTTATATAGAGACGATGTCACTATGTTGCCCAGGCTGGTCTTGGACTCCTGGCCTCAAGCAGTCCTCTCACCTGCACCTCCCAAGTCAGTGGGATTATAGGCATGAGCCATCGCGCCTGCGCTAAAAGCCCAGATGTCAACAATCACTTCATTGGTCCTTGTATGTTCTCAGTTTGATCTGTTTTTCCCTTCCCAACATTTTTTGTCACCAATTCATAGACTTCTCTAACTAATGATAAGACTTGCTTATGTTGCCTACTCCCTACCCCTGCTTTTATGTTTTACTTTGCTTCGTTTCTTACCTTCTTCACTCTGTGACTGATTTTATTGCAGCCATAGTGGCATTTTTGTTGTTTCTTACATAAACTACCTATTATCCTGGCCCAACATCTCTGCATTTGACGTTTTTTGTACTGAAAACCCACTTTCCTCATAAATTCATATGGCTTCATCTTCTGTAAGTCTTTGTTTAAATGTCACTTTAATAAGGCCTTTAGTGACTGCTAATTATTTATTTATTTTTTTGAGACAGAGTTTTGCTCTGTTGCCCAGGCTGGTGTGCGGTGGCACAATCTCGGGTCACTGCAACCTTAGCCTCCCGGATTCAAGCGATTCTCCTGCCTCAGCCTCCCGAGTAGCCAGGATTACAGGTGCGCGCCGCCCTGCCCAGCTAAATTTTGTATTTTTAGTAGAAATGGAGTTTCACCATGTTGGCCAGGTTGGTCTTGAACTCCTGACCTCAAGTGGTCCGCCTACTTCGGCCTCCCAAAATGCTGGGATTACAGGTGTGAGCCACTGTGCCCGGCCGTGACTGCTATTTAAAACTGTAAACTCTGCCTGTCATTCTTTACACTCTGTTCTTGCTCACCTCTGCTTCCTTCCTTCCTTAGCACATACTGCCTTCTGTTATGTTATATAATTACTTGTTTTTTCACTGTCTTTTCCCACTGGAATGTATGCTAAACTAGGGCAAGAATTTTTTGCATTTCACTGCTGCTTCTCCAGTGTCTAGGTTATAGATGGTGTTCGATGTATTTTGTGGAATGAATGAATGATGTACAGAAGCATTCAATGTTGGATATACAAAAAATGTTGTCTAAGAGTCTGTGTAAGCTATTAATGACAAAGTTAAATGGCAGACTTAAGTGTGACCTAGGTTGTGAAAACTATAAATAGTGGGCTGAGAGATAAAGCATTCATTTGCTAAGCAATGGGGGAATCACCAGGAACTATGTTGAAGTCACATGATCTTAACAGTACTTCACATGGATTAGAGAGGGGAGAAGTCTAGAGGCAGAATAACTTTCTTTTGGTAATAGTGGTTTTGAAAAGGAGATAATTAAGAAAAATAGTAAGGTTGTATACTTTCTGAAAATACAATCTCAAAAACATGGAGCCATTCTAGACTTAAAAATATTTTTAAAAACCAATGTGTACTCTTAGGTTGAATATATTTTCTACATTTTTGAGACAGTTTGGAAACTGGATATTAGATGAAATTGTAGAGTTAGTAATTTTATTTTGTGATGAATATGAAGTCAGAGTAGAGGGAAAAAAATTGGATGCTGCAGTGTTTTTTGTTTTTTGTTTTTTTTTCTACTTGGGTGACCAAATGAATAACGGTGCCATTGGGAAAGTGGAGCTGTGAAAAGGAGCAGTTAAAAAGTGTAAAGGGGAAATATGGCATTTCCTTCCTCCCCACACCCCCACCCCCCAGTCCTGTCTCCCCATTCTCTCTTCATTCTGCCCACCCTTCCTTCCTCGTAGTGATTTAGAATGTCATCTTGTTGGTCTTTTTTGTTGGGGCCTTCCTAAGTGCAGTAACTTTTAACTATCATATATTTTTGTATTTTCGTTGGTATCATTTTAGTAGTTTTAATAGAAAATGTTTAGTTGATAGTTAAGTGACAAGTTTGTTTTCCTAATGTTGCTGTTTTTACTTTACTTTCATCTTACATAGTTTTTGTGCCCTCTCCTTCTAGAAGTTGAACTTCAAGAGTACAGTTGTCTTTGTTATCCGTAGTTTTGCTGTCTTCATTTTTCTCTTTTAAACTAATATTTTTGGATTTAACTCAGGCTTATAACTGCATTGATTATCATTTACTTCTAGGATGTATATAGGGGTTTCTTATCTGTGGAATCTCTTAAAGAACTTACTGTTGTGTCTGTTTTTTGACAGGAGTGGGTACATGGTGGTAGCAAGAGTTGCCTTCAACTCTAGATGACACTATTTATTATTAATAACTAATTTCCAGACTCTACTCTGAGAAACAGATTTCTTCATCGCTCTCCTGCTTTCAGGAACTGTGTGCTCAGATGGTAATTCTGAGTAATAGCAAAAGCTGCTGCTATTTTCAGTGCTTGTCCTTTTATAGAGTTTAAAGAGTTAATTGAAGAAGGGTTGAAAAGTTTAGTGAAAAAAATGTCAGCTTGTAATGAGTTTTTAAACTGGTTGTCACAGATCACTTTATTTTGTTTAGAGTTTGCTGACTTTCCAGAAGTAAGACAAACTTATTAAGGACTGTGTAATATATGGTACCCAACCTTCAAAAAAATTAACTGTGATTAACAGTATGTATTTTTTTCTTGATCTCCAGAGTGTGGAATGATTAATTTTACTGACTAAAAGTTTTAGGCGGCCACTCTTACAGAAAAAAACCCAACACTTGTTTTGTAATGATTGTTTTTTTCTCTCCAGCTTCAACAGTTAATACAAACCTTACAGATACAACAGCAGAAGCCCCAGCCTTCCATTCTACAGGCCCTGGATGCCGGTCTTGTTGTTCAGTTGCAAGCTCTTACAGCACAACTTACAGCTGCAGCTGCGGCTGCCAACACTCTCACTCCCTTAGAACAAGGAGTCTCCTTTAACAAGGTAGAAACTAAAATATCAGATTGGCTCTATGTGAATTATTAAATATTATATACTATCTCATGGATTTTAATTCTATAAATGAATTTTTTATAGACTGTTTTAATGTCCCCTGTACACTGTATAAGACATTCTGAATTTTACAGGGGGTTCAAACTTCTGAAAATTCAATAAAAAAATTTTTCTTAGGCCAGGTACAGTGGCTCACACCTGTAATCCCAGCACTTTGGGAGGCCAAGGCAGGTAGATCACTTGAGTCCAGGAATTTGAGAGCAGCCTGGCCAACATGGTGAAACCCCTGTCTCTACTAAAAATACAAAAATTAGGTAGGTGGTGCTTACCTGTAATCCCAGCTACTGGGGAGGCTGAGGCAGGAGAATTGCTTGAACCTCAGTTAGAGGTTGCAGTGAGCTGAGATCAAGGCAGTGTACTCCAGTCTAGGTGACAGAGCAAGGCTCTTGTCTCCAAAAAAAAAAAAAAAAAAAAAAAAAAATTTGCTTTTTCTTAAAACATTTGAAATATTTTCATTTGACTAAAAGTAACTGGTCAGTAAAATCTTGTATTCACCATTGAGGCAAGCTTTTATTTTCTGAACTTGTCTGATTTCTTTCATGGATGCCACATTTTATTTTGCTGCTCTCTCTGTGTTCTGTAATTTGGACCTGCAAAAGTTAAAATTCTTTAATCAATATGTGAAAAGTTTAAAGGAAAACTTCTCTACAGTTTGTCACTATACTATAACTATGGTAAGTTAAGGCCTAACTGTAAAAGATAGTGTTTCTGAAATATAAAATCTTTCATGTATAATTTAGTGTGATATTCTTAGCATGCGTGTTAATCATGGGAGTATCATGATGCTTGGAAGTGGTGTTCATATTTTTTAAATTTGTACTATTATGTTAAAGGAAAGTAAATACTGATTTATTGATTATTACTTAGACTTTTTTGGCCAGCAGCTTCCACGTCTAATTTATTCTAACACTAAATAGCTAGACCACGTAAAAAGCCTTTAAGTTGAGCATTCAGAAGAATAACAGCATTCTAAGTTGAGAACCATACTAGGAATAGATCCATTGATTATGGTCCTAGATGTTTTATCTAGGGAATTACCGTGGGAAAGCCACCTAATTATTTTAATCCTTAGTTTTCTGTAAAATTTGAGTATTAATGTTTATCCTGCCTCTATCATAATTTGTTTTGTTACATAGGATAATACATATCAAAATGCTTTAAAGGAAAAATCTACTCAAGTAAAACACCTTGTAATAGTACAATATAAAGTGATACAGAACATTTATTGACACATTAAATGATAGAGATGAATTAACAGAATGTCATTGACATGTAAAATAGCATTTGTAACTTATATTTGTGTGAAGTACTTTGTAATTTGCCTGTTTCTCCTTTTTTCCCCCCAGAAGTTGATGGATAGGTTTGATTTTGGGGAAGATTCTGAGCATAGTGAAGAACCCAAAAAGGAAATTCCAAGTTCACAACTGTAAGAATTTTTTCTTCATAGCCATAGTTCTTTATATTGGGTGGTTTGTTGCCATCTGAACTACTGACTATACTTAATAAGTTGGGGTTACTATTTCAAGCTATTGAACCGCTAACATTATACAAGGGTGATAGAGATGCTGTCTTGTCTCCTTGTATTATTTTGAGTCTTTTCTCAGATCTTTGCAAATAGACTGTATCATAAAGTTTCCTCTAAGAACATTGATACATATTGGTAAATCCAGTTGTAATATTTTCTGTATTAGGCTTTAAGTTATTTAACCTCATTGTAAGAGTGGTTGGAATACTAGGAATGAAGCTCGCTTCTAGTGCCAAAGGCCATTTCTAGAAAGCTTATGAGATTGTGGGAACACATCAACCTAATCAGAATTAAGAATTGGAGTTATAGGGATTTATTTTTTTTTAAAGAAATGTATGTTTTTATTTAAATCAGCGACTTTTTTTTCCACCTAAACAATTCTTCAGTGCCCTAGGTTCTGTGAGGGTTTGAGAATGGACTAGTAGGAGGAAGATGTTGGAGGAGGCAAGGGTAGAAGTTGGGAGAATGGAAGAAGGATGAATGATGAAAGTCTGTGGGTTTCTTGTTTCAAATAGAAGTTACTAGTTGTATATATTGGGGTAATACACAAAATCATAGAATTTTAGAATATATTAAATACAATGTATCATTTTGGCAAAATGATTCCCCTTGACAAAATTTAAAACTAGTATTTTAGATTATGAATTGCAAAGTTGGAAGCAGCATTTCAAATCTTGTCGATCAGTGTCCTAAACAATGTGAGAATCTCTGTTAACAGTCCTGATGATAGTTTCTTTATCCAGTATTTTAATGCTTTCTGTGATGAGAAGTTAACTAATTGTTATTATTGTGTGTTATTTTATTAAACTGAATCCTGTTTTCTTTATTTTCTATTAATACACACTGACCCACGTTTTACTTTCTGTAGCAAGGAAACAAATTTACTCCACTATAGAGATGTAGCTTTTCAGTATTTGAAGATAGGTATCATTCTTCCCCTTAGGTTTATTTGCTCCAGATGAAGTACACTTTTTTCCAACTGTTTCAAGACCTCTCACCATCCTGCTTGCCCCTTTTGGGATGCCCTCTTTTTTGTTCATGTCTTACCTTGTGGCACCCAGAATCCCAGGTGTATTCCAGGTGTGGATTTCCAAGAATATAGTTAAACTATTATTTCTTCTTATCTAAACAGTGTCTGCTTATGTTAATATACCTAATAATGTATATGATTTTCTAAAGGAAGAGTATTAGTTTTATAAATTATATCATCAATTACAATTGTAGATTTTGCACATACTGATGGATAGACCATTTTTCTGTCTCATAGTTAGAGGAGTTAAAGTGACGATGTTGAAATATTTAAACTTTTATAAATACTTTATTGAGATTTTCTTAATATGCTCTAATGAAAAAGCACTAATTTATATGTATTTAATAGCATGAGACAGTAATATCAGCTCTTCAGCAGAGCATCTCTGACATGCTATCCATCTGTTGATACATAGTTGAATTTATTTTTCTTTTAACGTATTGATGTTCTGAAGTATTCTACTTTTGGCATTAAAACTTCAAAAGCAAACATGCAGTAGAATATTGAAAAGTAGTAGAAAAAGCAAACATGTAGTTTCATTTAATTGGCATTTTTTTCGTTTTATTTGAATACTCAGTTATTTTCATAGTATCTTTAGTGAGTTTTAAAATATGTTTCCACCTGTTTTTCCTTTTAGTTCTCATGTTTCAGAATCTGTGAACAATTCCATTTTTCATCAGATAGCAGAACAACTACAGCAGCAAAATCTGGAACATCTCAGACAGCAGCTCTTGGAACAGCAACAGCCTCAAAAGGTTTATAACCCCATCTTGTGGTCTTTAGAGTTATTGCTATTTATATTCTATAAATTGGCATTTTTGTGGGTTGGCTTTTAAAAAAAAAATTGGTCTCATTAGAGTATTTTCTCAACTGTTTAGCTTTTACCAGCTAATTTATTTCTTTCTAAAGTTTGTTATGGTGATTTTTTCCAACTATTATGAGTAAGGTTAGTTTTTTTCAGGACCTTTATGGTTTTTTCTGTAATCAAAATGTATTCTGGGAACCTATGAATCCACATTGTAGACATTAATTTCAGTGTACTGGAAGTAGAGAACAGAGGATTGGGGCTGAGGGGGGCAGTGTTCAGAATTACCACTTAAAACTTAATGTGTTTTTCTCTCTGTTCCCTATCAAGTTAATGATGATTATGTTATTGGTGACAATTAATGATGGCCACTTAATTGCTATCTTTAATTTAAAAAATGTAATAGCTGTTACTATGTGGCAGGAACTTTATTTGGTATGTGGTAGGCATGGATACATTTAACCCTCATGAGATAGGCATTATGACTCCCATTTTACTCCAGAAGAAGTTGAAGTTTGCTGAGATTAAACATCTAATGCAGCAGTATACAGCTAATGTTATATATTATCTGACTCAACATGTGCTATTATTTTATGCATAGCTAAGAATTTAAAAACACCTATAACTAACTAAATGTAAAATCCTTTTGAGTTGTAAGAATCCTTTATCTTATAAATTTGATAATCTTTGACAAAATATTGCACCTTTTAATTGATCAAATGTCAAGTTGTAGGGCCAGGATTAAATTCATTACAAAGCCATAAGACATAGTTACACATGGAAACTGTTCAGAATGAAAGTATTAAGAAATCCCCTCTCCCTCCCCAGCATACTTCTTCCTATTATTAAAAAAGTTTTGGCATTAATGGGTTTAACAAAAATATCACAAAAAATTTTAAAGTATGAGCAATGCCTTGTTAGGCAAATGATACACACAAAGATAAACAGAAAAGAGATTATGGCATCAGGTAGCCTCTCCTCTAATGGAGCACATACATCTGTATGAACACCTGGCAGAATTCTTTATTTTTGTCATAGAGGTACAAGTGAAGGCCTATGGGAGCATGGAGGAGGGAATAGCTACTTTAGATGGAAGAGATAGCAAAGTTAAGACATTGGTGGGGTCTGAACTTGGCTTTTTAATGTAAACAGTAATATAAAATGGATGTTAATGATATTTGCTGGGTTGGAACTCTGCCTAGAATTATGAGAATGGAATTTCAAATCTTTTTTTGAGGAAATAATTCTGATGTAAGTGGTCAGAGTAGGGGCAGTGTTTTATATCTGCCTGAGAATGCAGAAAGTGAAGATAGAACATTTAGATGTTGTTTAAGATAGAACACAATTAAGAACATTTAGATGTTGTTTAAAGAAAAACTGAAGTTGTAACTCAAAACAAACAGGTCATCAGTGATATAATAATACTAAATGAAAGAACTGTTAGAGAGGCAGGAGGTAGTCGTGATAGAAGAGTTTATCCAAATAACGGATTTGTTGAGCTATAAATATATCACTTTTTGAATTGCTTTAGTCATAGTTTTATTTTAGAAGGTTTAGCAGAAGCACTAAAATCCTGGTATTACTTTTTGTTTTAAATGGTCTCTCTCTCAGCAGAATCAAGTAGTCTTGACCAGCTTGTAATTAACACTTTGTTATTGAAGTGAAAATAAACTTGAGAAAGAGCAAGTCTGTCTTAAGAATCTCATTTACCAAAAAGAAAACTCTGGGCTTAATTACTCTATATATTAGTTCCAGAATTTCACAGCTTACCGTAATAAGATTCCTTTGAAAAGAATAGAAGTTCTGAAAAGCCTCATTGTTCAAAAATGAATCTAATGAAGAAAAGAGAGTGGTAAAGAAAACTAGAACTCTTTTCATAAGGTAGATAGTATAAAACCTATGACAGATTTAGAATGGAAAGTATATTAATAGGGTAACAAATATAATAAATTGTGTAATTCACTCTACCAAACCAATTACTTTAGTGTACTTAAGATAAGGTAAATATATGGAAAAAATTATGCATTTTTGTTTACTACTAAGCTCAGTATGGCTACCTATAAGTTGTCATAGTGTCTTAGATAAAGGAATAGCACTGATAGTGCTGCCTTTCACACCTTACTCAGGTAGCTCTAACCACACATGAAGTACATGTTAAAGTCTAGTCTATATTAAAAAAAAAAATTGAAAATTAAAAATCCGAATATTCAACCATGTTCAAGGAATGCCAAAGGCAAACTACAATATGGTGTATCCAGTCTTTTTCTTGAAACATAATACAATATTTTCTTGAGACATAATGCAGTGTTTATTTTGGCATGTATTAAAACTAAATTTTTCACTCTTGAATTACTCTTCTCAACAATTCCATTATGTTTTTCTTTTTTTATCTTAGTCTTTTTTTTTTATTTATTTATTTTTGAGCCGGAGTCTCACACTGTCGCCCAGGCTGGAGTGCAGTGGCGCAATCTCCATTCACTGCAACCTCCGCTCTGCCTCCTGGGTTCAAGCGATTCTCCTGGCTCAGCTTCCTGAGTAGCTGGAATTATAGGCAGCCACCACCAAGCCCAGCTAATTTTTTGTATTTTTAGTAGAAATGGGATTTCACTGTGTTGGCCAGGCTGGTCTTGAACTCCTGACCTCGTGATCTGCCTGCCTCGGCTTTCCAAAGTGCTGGGATTACAGGTATGAGCCACCGTGCCTGGCCTCCCACCACCCTGTCTTTTTTTTTTTTTTTTTTTGAGACGAGTTTTGCTCTTGTTGCCCAGGCTGGAGTGCAATGGGGGGATCTTGGCTCATGGCAGCCTCTGCCTCCCGGGTTCAAGCGATTCTCCTGCCTCAAGCTCCTGAGTAGCTGGGATTACAGGCAAGCACCACCAAACCTGGCTAATTTTGTATTTTTAGTAGAAATGGGGTTTCTCCATGTTGGTCAGGCTGATCTTGAACTGCAGACCTCAGTAGATCCCCCCCCGCCTTGGCCTCCCAAAGCTCTGGGATTATAGGCGTGAGCTACCGCACCCGGCCTTTAGTCTTTTTTGACATAAAATTGAGAATAATTAATTGATAAGTAATGATAAATAATAATGAAATATTCCTGGGATGATAAAATACAAAAATGTTTCAAAGTATAGGAAAATAAAATTTCTGAGATCCTGTAACATATCTTAGATTTGTTAGAAACTGCAGTGGATCCAATGCTAATTGCAAGGTAATAAATTTTAGTCTACTTTTCTAAAATTATATTTTCTTTGTTCTTCATAAGACCTCTAAGAAAGAATAAAAATCATGAAATAGCAATCTTTCAAATAGGTAAAACTGCTCAGAAAGAAACTGAAGAACTGAAATTTGTTGTAATGGATCCTGATGGTTACATTAAAGCTTAACTCATTGAAAAAAGTTAAGGGTGAAAAACAAGTTGAGTGGGATAGATAGGGAGCTTAAGGTGAATGTTGATGTAAGAAATATAAGATGTGTATATATGAGCACTGAATTACGACCAAATAATAAGCCTTGGAATTAAGTACAAAATGATCTTGCTGTGTTCCTAAGAATTCTTTTGTTAAATGTACCACTTTAAAGGCTTGAGCCAGGGTTCTACCTCAGTTACATTTGTTTGATTTGCTGTGAAAGAGTATGTTTATTTACTAACTTTTTGGTCAATATTGTGGTATAGAATAGGTCTTTGGCTAGGAGAAGACTGCTGTTTTTTCTGACTCTAGCTTTGATTTATTTCTAAACTTCGAAAATGTCCTTTGTCCTTGGAGAACCTATTTCGTCATAAATTAAGAGACTTGGAACTCTTCTTTAATGAACTTTTTGGCTCTCAATTTTTACACTGCTTTCTTTTCTTCCATTTTAGTTAAATGTGTTACTTGTAAGAGTAATATTTTAAACTCCCTTGTAAACAAATCCCTATTCTAATTGATTTGATGTGATTTGAACATGATAGAAGTCCTGATCTTGCTTTCAAATTGTTTTATTTTAAAGGAATATGGAGACATGAGAATAAAATGAAAAAGATTTCAAATTGTAGCCAAGATCACTTCACTTATATAAAATTATAATTTTATAATTGAAGTAAACTGTACCCACAGCTCTTAGTTTAGAAAAATCATATGTACTAAAGTGACTTAAATTCAGTACTTCATCAGGCCAATAAACTGTTTGCCTTTTGATAGGTAAGGATGCCTAGTGATTTCTAGGCGTGGAGCTTCTAAAATCCTGTCTTAACATCCAGATGGACAGTACCACAATACCTAAAATCTAAGTTCGGTGATAGCTGTTACCTCCTGTGTTCTCTTGTTTAATATCATTAAATTTCTTAAAGTTACTAGAATTGTTTGTAGTCTTCCTAAAGTGATACTGTGTAAATATATGTCTTTGTATTCTTTACAGAATTTTTTTTTATTTTTATAATCTCATGTATTGCCTTAGCAGTTCTCAAATTTAGGTAGATGCTTGTATTCCTTTTAGGGAGGCTGAAACTCAGAGTTCACATAACTTACTGACAGTCACAGAGTTTGTAACAAGAGAAAAGTTTTATCTTTTTCTCGTAATTATTCCCAGCTTGTGATCTGAGATACCTGCAAAATCATGTTTTAGATTTTATCCTCAAAGTCATTTCCCCACATAAGTTTTCTCATTTCTCAGTTAAAACTGTAGTACTCTGTCTTCCTCCATACTACATCAAATCCACATGCATGAAGTTATGTGTAGGTATTTTATTATAGGTAATCTAGAGGTGATTTAAAGTATGTGGGAGGATGTGCATAGGTTATATGCAAATAGTGTGTCATTTAATATAAGTGACTTTAGCACCTGAGGATTTCGGTATCCTTAGGGGTGTCCTAGAATCAATTCCCCAAGTATACTGAGGGTGGGCTGTATGTAATTGCTAATCAGGGTCAGAGCAACTAAGTGTTATATCAAGTTATTCCAATTTTCTTCCTATGTGGAGGGGCTGGGGCATGGGAGCAGTGTTCCAATTTTAAATATTTTAATAATTAGGTTTCATTACCTAACTTTTATTAGAATTTTTGAAATATTTTACATATTTCACAGTACTTCATATTACTTTGTGAATTCTGAGAGAAGGAAATTGGGGAAGACCCATGTTGAGAATGGTTTTGCTGATCAGTGATTTCAGTATTGGTATTTGAGCTTTGTGTTGCCTTTATACATGTAAGATGTGACCATAATTTTTTAAAAATATAAAATACTTTTTTAAAATGAGATGGAGTCTCACTTTGTCGCCCTGGCTGGAGTCAAGTGGTGTGATCTCAGCTCACTGCTACCTCCACCTCCCAGGTTCAAGCAGTTCTCTGCCTCAGCCTCCTGAGTAGCTGGGGATTACAGTTGCACTCTGCTAATTTTTTTGTATTTTTAGTAGAGACAGGGTTTCACCATCTTGGCCAGGCTGGTCTTGAACTCCTGACCATGTGATTCTCCCTCCTCAGCCTCCCAAAGTTCTGGGATTACAGATGTGAGCCACTGCACCTGGCCTGTTTTTTCTTTATAGCATTTTTTATTAATGCCAATTATCAGTGAACATCTAGGTTCATTTAATAAGTTCCATTATGTATTTTTCATGCTACAATTCCTTTATTAGTCCTCTGTAGTTTATATTTTCCACAATTAAATATTTATTTGGGCCGGGTGTGGTGGTTCACGCCTGTAATCCCAGCACTTTGGGAGGCCAAGTTGGGTGGATCACTCAAGGTCAGGAGATCGAGACCAGCCTGGCCGATACAGTGAAACCCAGTCTCTACTAAAAATCCAAAAAATTAGCAAAGGCGTGGTGGCAGGCACCTGTAATCCCAGCTACTTGGGAAGCTGTGGCAGAGAATTGCTTGAACCTGGGAGGTGGAGGTTGCAGTGAGCTCAGATTGCTCTGTTACACCCCATCCTGGGTGACAGAGTGAGACTTTGTCTCAAAAAAAATTATTGGATTTTACCATTTAAATATTTTATTCCCTTTTATGGAGCTGTACCTTGCTTTTATGTAGCTTGAGTTTATACAAATGTACAACTCTGGATTGATTACTTTATAAATAATTGAACATGGAATTTCTTTTATGTATGGGGCTTCTTTTTAAACATGTAGTTGTGACATTTGTTGTGTTTAACATTCTCATCCATAATAAAAAGTATCTCCCAATGTTGGTGTTTGTATATTTTCTCAATAGGTCACTCCTCAGGATAGTCAGGAAGGAACATTTGGGTCAGAGCATTCAGCGTCACCATCACAAGGGAGTAGTCAGCAGCATTTTCTTGAACCTGAAGTCAATTTGGATGATTCCATAGATATTCAGCAGCAGGTAAAAGTAAATGGTTTTCTGGGTCATAAATTTCTAAAAGTAGTTAAAGAAAACATATTAAGTATTTTATAATAGCCGTGTACTAGAATATGTTTTTCCCACACATAAGGTCCACGTTGTAATCATTTTACCTATTAGGTTAAGCTTGTCCAAGGCCGAAGCATAGCCTCTAGGCCATGCACATGGCCCACAGCTGCTTTGAATGTGGCTCAACACAAATTTGTAAACTTTCTTAAAACAAGATGAGATTTTTTTTTTTTTGCAATTTTTTTTTAAAGCTCATCAGCTGTCATTAGTGTTAGTATATTTTATGTGTGGCCAAAGACATTTCTTCTTCTAATGTGACCCAGGGAAACCAAACGATTGGACACCCCTGTATTAGGCATTAATGCTCCTATCGTGAATATTTTTAAAGACAGTATTGTCAATGTATAACTCAATTTCAACTAGCCTTTCTGTTCGTTTGCTGTTCTTTTGACTTTCAAGGATATGGATATAGATGAAGGGCAAGATGGAATGGAAGAGGAGGTCTTTGAACAAGAAGCTAAGAAAGTGGCAGTTCGCTCGAGATCCAGAACACATTCACGTTCTCGATCAAGGTTCTACAATAATATTTAATAATAGCTGTGTGTGAACTTCAAAAATGTTGGCTTTATTTCTTTGCATCAAGATGAAAGGAAATGTTTTCCTTGGGATGACATATTTTTTCACAGGCTCTCAAAAAAAAGTTATTTCAAAAACAAGATAACGTTTGGTCTGTTTTAATTGATATATCTGTGGCCATTTATTTCAGTAATTTACGTAAGATTGGCAGCCATATCATGAGACTGGGATTTTGAATTATATTTGAATTTAGTTAGTATTATGAGGACACCCAATTTAGAATATTGTTGCCTCCGAACAACAGTTAATTCAGGCTACGTTTCCTGGATTCCATTTCATCTCACACTGATACGAAAAATGGTTATAAAAATAAAACTACAAAATTTATCTTTATAAACATTATTTATAAAACATAGTTTTCTTCATGAGCTTAACCTAAAGGCATCAGTATTTAACATTTTTATATTCTATTTTTTGCATATGAATGCCCCTGAAAAATCTGAACAGTAAATGCTGGAAGAAGGGCAGTACATTTGATGAGTTTTTCAGTGATTTCTTGTTCTTGTCACAAAGTTCTGTGTCGTTATCTATTGCAAATGAGAGCCTGTCAGTTCAACTTTCTCTAAATCCATCTCGTATCACTGAATTATTTTCCTGAAACAATAACAATTGTAGTGTTGAAATTGTCTTTATTTATCATTAGCATCTTACTAAACATTTTGAAGAGAGCTGAATGGCATGTGGTTGACAGGCAAAGGTGTTTCAGTGTTGCCTTCTAGAAGCACTGTAAAATTTTATAAGTTGGAAACTACTAAGCAGAATTATGTAGTGTCCTAATGCTATATCATGTAACTGGTCTTTTAATTTTCTTTGGTCTTTCATTCCTGTTCTTCTGTTTGAAAAATGAGTTGGAATACACTACAAGAAAGTGAGGCCCTTTC
This sequence comes from Cacajao melanocephalus, assembly GCA_963573385.1. NCBI lineage: Eukaryota > Metazoa > Chordata > Mammalia > Primates > Pitheciidae > Cacajao > Cacajao melanocephalus. The sequence goes on from CAUYLG010064553.1 coordinate 30,915, forward strand.
CAGAATCTCATTCTTGCCTTTTTCCTCTTCATTGTGAATAATCACCCATACTCAGAATGGTTGCCAACTAATGATGTAGACCTAAGCAGTATACGGATTTGAGTAAAATGCTTTTTTTTGGGGAGATAGAGTCTTGCTGTGTTTCCCAGGCTAGAGTGCCAGTGGCGTGATCTTGGCTCATTCCAACCTCCACCTCCCAGATTCAAATGATTCTCCTGCCTCAGTCTCCTGAGTAGCTGGAACTACAGGCATGTGCCACTACACCCCACTAATTTTTGTATTTTTAGTAGAGGTGAGGTTTCACCATGTTGGCCAGACTGGTCTCGAACTCCTGACCTCATGATCCGCTCAGCTTGGCCTTCCAAAATGCTGGGATTACAGGCTTGAGCCACTGCGCCCTGCCATGAAATGCATTTTTGAGACTTGATTAGTACTTCAGAATATTTTAGGATATTGTCACTAAATATAAGACAACTTTTTTTGATGTTTTTTTCCCTCAGTTAGAATGTGACAAATTTGATAGAAGGAAAACATTGTCATTAGAAGTAAAATAAAATTTTTTTGTAGATCACCAAGAAAACGAAGGTCTAGGTCACGATCTGGTTCTAGAAAGCGTAAACACAGAAAGCGATCACGCTCCCGCTCAAGAGAAAGAAAGAGGAAATCATCACGGTCGTATTCAAGTGAAAGGAGAGCCAGAGAAAGAGAGAAAGAACGACAGAAAAAGGGATTACCTCCAATTAGATCTAAAACATTAAGTGGTAAGTAACATATGTCTACAACGCTTTGGTTTCAATGAATATTTTTTAAATAGTTATCTGCTACAAAGTCTCTTAGCCAAATTTTATTTTCAGATTAAGAAGTTTAAAAGCGGGTTGGTAAGTGAGTAATTTCGTCTCTGGTTTTTGTAACGTGATAGAGAAGAAAAAGGAAGAACAGATTCTATTCAAATACCAAGATCGTTGAGGGTTGATTTTTTTTTTTCCCCCCCAAAATGCAATTTAGAAAACTTGTATTGACTAATGATGTAAAAAGCAGACTAGGCTGGTATCTGTAGCATGGACATGGTGACTTCTGTCTATAGTGTTCTAACCAATTATGACCACCAGGTCTGTAGGAGTAAGTATTCTGTGAAGCATATACTTAGCTATATATAATTTTTAAAGCAGTTATAACATTATGGGTTAGTACTACAGGAGAATTCCTGCTGTACAAGCTTTCCATGATTACATGTTAATCAATTACATACAATTAGAACAGATTCGGTAGTGGTGGGGTTTGGTTTTGGAGTAGGCTTGGGGAAGGTTCACTTGGTAGGAATGCTAAGTACAGCAAAATAAGCTTTAATTAGTGCCAAATTCTGCCTAGGGTGTTCTTGGTGGGTTATGACTTTTAAGATGAACTAAGAGATTGCATATGTGCAAAGAAGTACATAAAATAGAACAAATTGTCGTTCTTTCCAATGAACTAAACATTGATTGTGTTATCTAATTTCTGAAGACTTCCAAATAAATTCTCTCTGCTAGAAAGTTAGAAAAATAATTGATATAATTTATACTACTTGAGCATCTTGGAAACCCAGGCCTGTAATAAAAGGCAATAGCCATCTTCTTACTAAGTTTTGGCAATTTTTGTAGGCCTTGACTATCTTGCCTGAATTTTGTGTAGTTGTGAGAGCTGGTGTCAACCTGATAATGCTGATATTCCTTGCTCTAGAAATTTGTTTGTTCCTTGGGGTGAGGGTATACATTTAAACATTTTAGTGCTAACTGATAAAAAAAAAATGTCAAAGGTCTGAACATAAAATCTCTATTGTGCTTTCTCACATGATTTCCATTAAGACATTCAGAATCATCTATTTATTTGCCAATATTAGAGTAAAGATTTTAGGCAGAGTCTCTCTCATTTAGTTTCTCACCTAATTTGCCATGTTGTTGATGTCACTGTTTAAATAGTTTTTAACTGTGGAATTTATTTTCTATTTCTGTTGTATTTTCATGGGTACAACAAACAGCAAAAAGGAAAATAAAAAGCACATGAATAAAAAGCACATAAGCAAATAAGGCATACCTCATTTTAGTACTTTACTCCATTGTGCTTTGAAGTTACTGCTTTTTTTTAAAATAGATTGAAGGATTGTGACCACCCTGTGTTGAGTACCTCTGTTGGGCACCATTTTTCCAGTAGCAGGTGCCCACTTTGTCTCTATGTCAGCTTTTTTTTTTTTTTTTTTTTTTTTTTCAAAAAATTTTTTTAAAATTATTTTATTTACAATAATTAGAAAAAAAGCAAATACACACATAAAATGTTATATTGTATTGTAAAAATAAATTTTATATGAAC